>JADANM010006787.1:8498189-8523842 GCA_026213755.1 Eurema hecabe | reverse complement strand
TTAATAGGCCTCAAATGCAATGAATACCTGAAGTATAAACCAAACCAGTTAATGTAATTACTGGTTTCGCATCAAACGACAAACGGACTCGACAATTAAGCGTGAACTGAGTGGCGATCAGGGAAGTCCTTACACAAATAGACGGGCGGTTTGTTCACGTACCTTTGAGCCTTTGTCGATACGTCGAGCGATTGATATGTTTCTATATTATTGAAGCGAATGTAGGTTATATGTGGGTTCTGTTAATATATTATATTGCCAGTATACTAGATTAATAATGGTTCGTTCCTGTGTTAACGAATTTTTAGATGGTGAAGCTGTTACCTAAATCGGGTTTGGTGGCCCGAAGTGGTACCCGACACCTACAGAAAACCAGTTGTATTTAGACATTACAGTAAGATTATAACGTGGACATTGCTTTGAAATTGAACGAATTGATATAATATATGAAGCAAATAGACGATATTTTTTATGATTATTATAGTTGTTCACGTAGTATAATTATGTAAGGTACGTCAGGTAATATTATTGTCTTTTAGAAAATGTAGCAATAGTATCTATTTATATTAAATTTTTAGCGCCAGATTTACTTAAAATGTTGACTCCTAAAATCGTAATTCCACGCCATTAAATACAAAAATCTAACAAAGAGAATGCACAAAAATAGCTTCATACCCTACTCACTCCACTAATAACTCCAATAGACCCGACTAATTCTCTGAAACTTTATTAAGCACTCTAAAAACGAAGCTTTTAAAATCTCTCAACGTTATTTTCGTTCACAAAAGACCGTTTCGATCAGAGTTTAATACAATCAAAATAGTAGAATCGTCCAATAACAGTGCGATAATCTTCGAAGCGACAGCGCGAGTTATTGCAGTCAGCTGCGGCCGACCCATTTCGGAGACAATAGCGGATCGGTAGACGTCCTATTTAGTGTTTGTTCGGACGGATTTATTGTCGCAAGTGCACCTTTATACTTCTAAATGCAGATTTTTTTTTCGTGACTAAAAAGGTACATACGAATGTTTTTATTTGTTAGAACATTAAGCTGTTGTAACAGAAATAAATACATATGTTGATTGACAGTTTTACCCAATGCACAACATTTCATATATGTCACAACATGTTTATTGTCAATTATTTGTATATAAGTGGGAAATTTACCTGCATTGAAATTTTATATTTTACATGTAATAAATAAAAATAAATATTTTTCATTATTCCTAGAACTTTGACCAATAAATCTTTTGTTTATTTATTTACATAATATTAAAATTCGTCGTCAGAAGTGTTACTCAGTGCATAAGTCAATAACAGCTGAACCAATTTTGTCAATTTTTTTAAGTTTTTAGTTTAAAACAATCATTGTGTTCGTGATTAATCAAACAGCAGTCTTATTGTGTCTTCAGTGAGTCAATGAGAATTATTGTGAGCTGAGGTTTATCCTAATTCGAAGACAACGGCGAATCAGCCGCTGTCTTTTTAATAAGTAATCGTATTAGTTATAATTATGTAAAATTTGATTTGCTCTCTCGCTTTGACTTTGTCATCATGCTGACTATCAATGAACCTTAAATACATTTCTAAATGTACAGAGGACTACAAAAGTATACATTTACTGTAAAATGTTCAGACGACCACAAAAGCATATCAACAGATTCAATATTAAGAAAAGTCATGAATATAAACAATATTTTTTTGGTTTTCAGTAATTTAAAAATTAACAATATTATGGAATCTTTGAGTGTTAAGTCGTGTCATAATAATGAATATTTGACTATTATTTTATAGTCGACTGTACTAAACGACATATTACTTTAAATATACATCATTCTTCAAACACATGTACTCATTTTAAAATATATAATGTGTATTATAATTCCCAATAGACACGTGCGTAGATTTGCTAATTAGGACAGTGTACAGCACGTGTGTCACATTAGAACAATGAGAAACAAGAAAGATTAGTCGTTGCTATTTTAAATGAATATATTATATGAGATGTGGATACTTGTTCAATTTAATACAATAAAAAATAATTTTGAAGCACATTACTAAATTAAATTCGAAACTATTGGACGACACAATTCTAAATAGTTATTTTAAGGAAAAAAAACTATACGAGAAACATGCATTAAGTTTAATTATCTTTCAGAAAAATGTACAATCGACTACAAAAGTATATAAAAATTTTCCAAATGACAAACTATCTTAACACTTATACATTTTATGATTCTATAAATAACACTCGACTTAAGAAGCTAAATTTATAATTAATAATTTTTTAAAAGGTAATTCAACTCAGCATTCAACTCTGAATCAGGTAAATATTTTCTTGTTAAAATTTTTCGTAATTTTTAACGTCTGAATATATATGTACTTTTGCAATAGACTGTACAACAAAAAATCGATTAGCAACAATAAAGCGACTAAGCATCTGTCACCAATAAATTACTCAGACAATAAAACTAAAACCACACACACTGACTTTAATTAATTAGCTTCTAGGTATGCGATCTTTTTGCTATAACAAAAACGATTTCAATGTCTTGGCTAAGTATTTATATTATTTCAAATAGCTGAGAGTCAACAAAAATAGTACAATTCGAAGTAATGATAGACAGAGATGGAGAATACTATAATTTGTATAACACTTTATTTTCTACTATTTATTAATGTAATAGTAATTGTTCTTTTCACTCACACACACACACGCACGCAGATACACTCCACAATAAGGTTCACACGTAACGTATACACATAAACATACTCGTTCACTCATTCTTATTATTATATGAATTAATATCTTAATAGTCTGTTTTATTTATTTATTTATTCTTTGTTACAACGTATATTACAATTAAACAATCTTAAAAACTATTGGAAATATTGTAACTGGCGGCCTTATCACTACAAAGTGATTTCTGCCAGGCAACCAAACAAGTAAAAGATCGTACAGTCACAATATAGTTAAAGCGGTGGCGAAAGTGCATTAGAGGAAAGAAAACATAAGTAAAATATTAAATTCATAATTATACAACCAATGCAAGTATACATACAATATAATAATTAATTATAATTTGAATTTAAATTAATATTTTTCTTTAATAAGTAACATAAATTAAATTTAAATGTCACGATAAATTTATTTTTTATATTATTCCCAGTTTCAAACTACATCAAAAACATAATTTGTCATATTTTTAGTACCTACTTCTAATATGGAAAGAAATGTAATCAAACATTAATTATATATGAATAATATTTTTCTTAATATTGTAACATTTATTTTACAGTTAATTGGATTTCAAGCATAATAGGAATACCAAAAAAAAAGGCTTTGGATTTGAAAAAAAAACACAAATAATAATTTAAAATGTTTAATATAACTATAAGCTTACCGAAACAATAATCGTTTTTTCGATATTTACCTGCAAATAAAATAAAAAACGGTTAGAGAAATATATTTTAAAATCTAGATTAAATTTTCAGTCATATACTAAGGAAATTTACAACCAACAAAGCAAGAAAATCTTTTAGAGAATGCACTTTGGAGGTAGTTCTTAAAATGTATGTTGCATTCGTTGTAAAGGTAACATACATTTTAAGATGTGATATGCTTCAGCATCCATCGACATTCTTAAAGTCTTATGCATTGCTGGTTTTGTATATAATGGAACTAAGGATAGAAAAGAGTAATGTATCGACTGCTACTAACGCGCCGAGTTCTGAATCGCGCTTATGATATTTGTTCCAGAACATATATAAACTCCTCGACGTGAAGAATCGTCGTCACTTATTATTAGTATCTATCCAATTTATTTATTTCAACTAGGTTAGGAAAGGGATTCATAACTGTATTTTTAACATTTCAGTTTCATATAAATTAATTATTACATTCTGTTTTTTTTAAATAATAATAAATTATCCAACCGTACAGGACATACATTACTTCTTTTTCCAAAGGTATACGTCCTTATTATCTGTTACCCGCGACTCCGTTTCGCGTGGGCTTTCTTATAACTTTTTTCCAGTTAAAAAGTAGCCTGTCTATTCTTAGGCTCTAGACCATATGTTTACCAAATGTCATTATAGTCAGTTCAGTAGTTTTGGCGTGATAGACAGACAGGCAGACGGACAGTCATAGTTACTTTCACTTTTATCATTTTAGTAGGGATAGGAATACACAATTTAAAATTTCCTCCACATGTAGCCAAATCATTCCACCTCATCATGGCTTGTTTAACAATTAAACCAACAAACAGCAAGTCATCATTAATCTCGTTACACTAATTGTGTCAGACGAAATATTTTAAACAGCGTTCAGGTCAAGGTGGTCACCGCCCACAGAACAGTGTACATTGATTGGTCAGCAAGACAATCGTACGCCCAAATCGGTGTCAAATGAGCAATGTACTCCTCCCGTCTGCCATTCCTCTGTGGCATTTTGCCAACCATTTGTTCTGGTAGTGTTAGCAGACGCAGGAGTCATTTGTAAGCGAGTATTACACCGTATCAAATCAAATGCATACAAGTTATATTTGAAAGTAGATCTTGTTATCTTATTATGTCTGAAACACTGGTCCGATTCAGTCTTGGAAATTGACGGTACTAATCTAGGTTATTTACTATGGGCTACTATTAATAAGAACTAGAACTACTTAAGGAATACGAAAAAAAACATATATGATAATGCTATAGTTTATTTATCAAACCTTAAGGATTAAAATTAGAGTCATGTTTTGATCGGTATATTAATTACGGTTAGTATAAAACCATTACTAGAAAATAAATTCATCTACAAAATATTTTACGAAGAATAAAGGTAAAGAAGAAATGTGAGTTTCTGAAATATAATAGAATATTTTATAGCTGGTTCTCTAAAACAAGAATAACGCTTATATTCCCAGAAGTATTATCTAACAATTTTTCAGGAAATCGCAAGGGAAAACTATTGCTGTCTTTACAAATACAACTTCTTGATTGAAAATATTATATCAAGAAAACCAAAATAATTCTTAAATAAATATCTTAAGGAAGTTATTAAGGCATTAGTTGTGATCCTATAAATTGAAGGTTAAAAAATTTTGTTTCACCAGCCCTAAATGTAATCTAACAGAATCAAAATCAGAATTATGGAAAAAAAATTGTAACCAGCCCTATCAAGCTCATACTAGTATTTATAGCCAGAAATTCTTTGATAAAACAGGACTGACATAAAACTAACATGTATTTTATTTTTGTTTGTGCCAGCCCTATGGAGATTGGTCAACGAAACAGCGAACACAGGCGAAAAAGCTTCGCCAGCAGACGCCAGGGCTGTAAATGCGTCTGCGTCAGTTCGGGCTAGACGATGCAAGTGCCGGATTAGACGCATCTGGCCAACCGCCAGTCCGATAGGGTTGGCACTTGTTAGCTTTTTAAATTTATTTTTGTTTGTACGAAGTTTATCTTACTGTTTTAATGGAGACGAGATATGAAAATGTATACATAGAATTTTACTTTTTTTATAAGCGGACGAAACATATGTAATTTGATTATAATAAAAACAAACGTACATACAATTTATTGTTTGATTTAGTAATAACTAAACTTCTGTTCTTTTTACCGGATGTCTTTTCAAATCAAACAGCGTGTCTCATTTTTACGACAAGGAGGAAATAAGTGTCACACAAAATTGATTAATTTTTTAAAACCCTATTCGATATCATTAAAATAGAAAACTGGGTTCAATATTGTCAAAAAACATTCTGAATTATATACTCGTAGAACCATTGTCTTAACTAATTTAAAAAAGTTAATGCATTGACGTACTGTACCATATCATATAAATGTAATGTCAACTTAATCTAAAACATTAAGCAGGATCACCAGAAAGCTCTAATAAAACTGCAACGTGACAGCCCTAACCACCTGTTGGGTCACATCCTGAAGCAGACGACAGACAGTACAACGGGAAGCAATCCGTGATCTGGAGATTTGGTTGACTACACTTGTAATTTCATAGAATCTTCATGTCCAAAATACTGAGAACTTACTAAAACAGTACTAGGAAACCGTAGTGGCAATTTGCAAATTAATTTTAACGTTGTCAACCCTATTCGAGAAAACCTAAATTAATTATTTTAATCTATGATATCTACGAATGTTTCGCCCTTGAACATTTTACAGCTTTATACATTTTAATTTCTTTACTTTTGTTTAAGAATGGACTATTCTGTATCGTGCTGTAAATAAATATTTTTTCTTTCTTTACTTTTATTAATTAACTTAAGCAAAATAAAATAAACACCAGATACCACGCGGCAGCAAAGAATTTATAAAATTAAAAATCTGACAACCCATACCCATAAATAAATACATTTAAACGTCAACAATTTCTGGCTGAACGTACCAGGATAACATACGTCATAAGAATCAACTTAGCCGAGCACTTTAAACATGAATGTCTTCAGAAAAAAAGAAAATCATTGCGCTTTCGATTCCATTCGAGGGATCAAAGAACCGCTCTTACGATCGACAGCTCTTATGACTCCTTTGCATCGTGTTTAGACGTCTCCCAATACTTTATCGTAATCCATCGCATTATTCAAACGTCAGTTTAGTGAGTTTTTCGTATATTTTATATTTAGTATGTGGTTGGAGCCTTCGATGTTGTAGTGTGTGTTAAGTGCCTTATTCTTATTCTGACTTAGAATTGTCACACGATATAATCTTAACACTACGTTTCGAGAAATATATCTTGCAACTTGTTTTCTTGTCTATAAGCTGTAAAACAAAAAAAATAGTTATAAAAAAAGCAGAGGGAATAATGGTGGTAAAGGTCGTGAACCAAAGAAGTGTTTTCTTTGGTTTCTTGTTACAATATCCAAAACAGCCATTGCATATATAATTACTTGACTTGCTTCCTGTGAAAACGTATAACTAAACGGTTCGGCTTGCCAGAATACACAATACGCCAAAATCTAATAAGTTGAAAAAAAGAATATAAAATAATATATATAAAAAAAAACGGCAACACCCTTCGGGGAAGAGTCTGAGAAGGTGTCACCTGACTTCTATTAGTTACGATATGATGGAAATGGTGGAGTGTTGGTCGAAACAAGTCTGACATTGCCCTTCGTCCATTCCTTGGATTCCACGAGTCCACAAGTATCCAATGAGGATTTCCCTCCTAAAAAAGACATTAATCACTTGTCATTTAGTGATGCGCCAGCTCGTTTGCCTCCCTTCGTATAGACCTAACCAAATCTGAAGCAAAAAAGCCCTGTACAAGAAATATTTGTATAAACAAGTCTTGTTTATAAACAAATATTGGTAGAGCCTATCGATTACTATGTAAATATATATATAATCATCGTTAAGGACAAATAAGGAAAAGAGGAAAACAGTCCAAAAATATCTCGAGCCATAATTATTTTCCGTAGCCCCAACGAATAACACAGCTTTTCAATCGTCCCCCGTGGATATTGGATTATTTATATTTCGTACTAGCTGTGCCCGCGACTTCACCCGCGTAGAAAAGTGATTTTGGGCAGCATTTTTAAAAAGGCCTTACCCGCGCCAACAAACTTTCAGCAAGTTCAACGTGATTCTTTTAATTGCCATAACTTTTTATTTATCAACCGATTGACATGAATTAAACACTGCACAAACGTGCACAAACAAACAGACTAACAGACAAAAATTCCAAAAATCATTGTTTTGGGTTCTATTGCGTTAATAAAGGTCTCCTATAATATTTTTTCTCATATATCTTCCATGTACAGACAGCGACTCGTTACGTTTTTATTATATGTATAGATATATACAAAGAATACATCAATTTATTGCCGTCTTAACTTTAAGAAATATATTTTACGCGCGAGCAATGACCGCCTGAAAGTCGCTAGGACGTAGACCTATCTGATAAGAAATGTAATTTTCAAATTAGGTTTTTAAAGAGGTATTTTGTATTTCATTCTTGATTTGTTGTATAGAAAACCCTACAAACTAGTTACAAATTGAACTGATCTTTGAGGGGATCGATTTGAAACCATCCCTAGGTATAGTACGCGTCATTTATGTTTAGCGCTGGAGGAGAATAGCTGCGCATCGGTAGAATCGCGCTAGTAATTGACGTATTGGTGCGAGAAAGACAACACGACTGGGACAACCAATCAACGCTCGCGCACCCGACGATCACGCGCCGCGCCGTTACCTCGATACCTAATTTTTGACTTCTGCGCAGGTTTCGTTCAGCGCTAAAGATTCGTGACGCGACCTATATACTTTTGACCCCCGACGCAAAAAAAGGGGTTATGAGTTTGACGTGTCTGTTTGTCTTTTTGTCTGTCTGTGGCATCATCTAAAATCACATTTTAACTACAGTTTTATTTTTTTAGTTTTGACTCTATAAGAATAATTATTAGTTAACGTTATTTCTAAAATTTTCTGTCTTTTCATACAAAATGTATCAATTTAAAAGCTCATATTTTTACACCATCAATAACACAAACTAATTATATCTTTGACTTGCCTCCCTGACACTCATGTCAACGAAGAATTTCCGGCAGGTATCAAACTGCTGAACTGTCACTTCGTGTCTCATCAGTGTTCGTGTTAACTTACGGTCACTGGATACATTATACTAGCCGTTGCTCGCGACTTCGTCCCCGTCGATTTCTTTTTCCATTATTTCCTCGCTCCGATAAATTTTCTATTCAATTAAAAAATAATTTTTCAATTCAAACCAGTAGTTCCTGAGATAAGCGCGTTTAAACAAACAAACTATTCAGATTTATATATTAGTATAGATTATGTACATTCTACACAAATATTAATGAGAGGTAATTTTGAGGAATTAAGTGTAAACTCAGGTATTTATTCAACTGATTATTATGCTTTTTTTCTTTATGTCAATTTAAAATTAAATATTAAAAACATTAGGATCCGAATTAACGATGTTAAAACTGGTAACTTATTGTTTTTAAACAAGCGCAAAAAATCTTTACTAATAATACCTATCTTTCAATAAATTTTATTCATATTAAATGTATAAAGGGAAATAAAAAGGTAGGGGGATATATTACCTATACTCATTCCACCATTTATACATGACAACGGCTATTTCATTTTAATAATTTTAATTTAGTAAGACTCTCGCCAGAATACTGAAACGCAACTTAAATTTAAGTACAACTTAAACCGGTCATTTTACCGTAGGACGACATTAATAAAAACAATATTAATTATTTATTTACCTAAAAAAAAGTAATTTTCTAATGTTGGTTTCTAATGCAAAACCTTTTTTTTTTTTTTTTTTTTAAACATGTCATTACCCAGATTTTTGTAATTCAAGCAAATACAAGGTATCTACGTTCTTCAATTTTCATTATTCATTGTCCAAATATCCAGTCTACATCTGTAGTATTGAGCTTTTGTCTTCGATATCACAATGCGGCGAGACAGTTTTGTGCTTCTTTTTATTTAAATTCTCCTCTTTGCGTCAAAGCAATCTCCTGTTAATGCCTTGTAATATTTATAACTAGCTGTTGCTCGCGACTTCGTCCCCGTCGGATCTTTTTCTATTATTATGTTATAGTGAGTCAATCTTTGAAGACAGACATATACTGTCGCGAACTTTTTTTTAGATCATTTAAAGAGGAATAATTCTTTCATACATATTTCTTGGTATCTTGAACCGTTTTCGCAGCGCACGCAAAGGAAGCCCTCAAAGATGAATAATTTTCCGGGTTTTTTCCACATTTTCCATTATATCTTCGCTCCTATTAGTCGCAGCGTAATGTTATGTAGCCTAAAGCCTTCCTCGATAAATGGTCAATTCAATAAAAAATAATTTAATAAATAATTTTTCAATTCGAACCAGTAGTTTCAGAGATAAGCGCGTTCAAACAAACAAACAAACAAACTCTTCAGCTTTATATATTAGTATAGATATATTAGTATAGATTGCATGATATCACAAGTGCTCACTTCGACTTCGTTGCAAGTGAAACTGATATTATTTATTCAATCAAAACAACTATTTCGTGTGTATTTTACGTTGTAAAACGAACATACAGTCGCTGATAATGTTTAAAGAGCAGAGTAAAGAAAAATAAAACGGTCAAGCGAAACGTAATTAAATTATATTATATTATAGTATTGTATGTAGTCTATTTGAGAAACAAAGCACTTAAACTAGTTCTACAATTTTTAATTATAAGTAATAACTACCTTAAAATGAAATGTCAACAAAATAATTCTAAGTTTCGTTTACTATTTAAATAACATTCAAAAGTTGTAGAATTAGTGAAGTGTTTTGTTTAGTGTGTGAAAAAAAACGCCTTATTATTCAGAAGTAATAATATAATACTATATTATTGTATGTAGAAGTTATTTAGATAAGATAGCATTAGGAAGAGTCTGGTGGTCACCGATACCACACTACAATTGATTCTCTAAACACACATAATATTTCAGGTCACCTTAATACTTAGATAAAAATACAAATATAAACATTAGTTGCAAAATTATTCATATAAAAATATACTAATAAATCTATTCCAAAACGCCCAAATTAAAATCTTGTTGTCTAAAGACATTTTCATCAAAAAGAAAACACTTCATCCCCTTATTATAAACAAAATATTCCTCGAAGCTTTGATAGAATTTCAAAACACCAATATCAATCCTGCCTATCTATTGGGAAAATTGTTCAATAACAATCTCCTTGCCTTTGAAGTCGAAATAGTGAAGACCTATTTCCTTGGAGTTACGATTACCCAGTCCCTTCATCCGACAAAGAAAGCCTTAATAAATTGAAAAGCTATTCTATGTACACCTGCTCTTGGTTATCCGGAAACTTCCTGTATCGATTTCATTAGTTGGAAAAGCTGAAGGATGAATTGATGACAGGACTCTTTGTATAGAGCTTACTTACGAAGAGAAATTTTATTGTCAACAAGCTGTTGTCCGCGACTCCGTCCGCGTGAACTTTTATTTAAACTTTGACCCCCCCTTCCTCCCTTATTACCCCTTTTTTTCAGTAAATGTCCTTCTCCTGGCTCTAAACTACCTCTCTGCCAATTTTCAGCTAAATCGGTTCAGCCGTTCTTGAGTTATAAGTGAAGTAACTAACACGACTTTCTTTTATATATTATATAGATGTGGCCTAAACTCTTCATGTTTACTACGTAGGAGTGGAATTGTGTATTAATAGTATTATAAATGCTATAGTTTGCTAGAATATATGGGTATTTGTTATATAGCCTTTCATTCAAAAATAATTTAATGTATTTGGTTAAATTTATCATACAATTAGGTTAGATCCATGTTACACATAGTATGTATTTCCCTTTATTGCGAATAGGAACAGAAAGAGACCACAGCTTACTTTGCGAAACAAGATAAAAAATATCATAGCTAATAAATATTTTTTGGTGTAGCGTACAGCGACATCAGCACTTCAGTAATAAGTCATTTCAATTCAAATTACGTGCCAAAAACCATTCTTAATTAAATACCATAAATAAAATTTGAATGCATTAAAATTTTTGTTTGATTTCTTCTTTTAACCTTACTTCGAACTACTAACTCTAATCCTGTATCTACATATTTTTCGTTCAAAACCGTACACTCGATCTAGCTTTAACATGAACACTTCCAATCACACAGAGTACACAATATGTCAATACTCGAGCGTCATATTGGAGATTGTGTGGCTTATATTGTGGTGGAGTCGCATATATTTTTCTATACACAACACAAACATGAACACGTCAAATGTATGTTATGCAATATCTATATTTTATATCGACATGGAATTATAAAAGGATTATGTAGTACCGGTTCGAAATCAGTTTCTACATAGAACTGTGCAAGAAACTCTGCTAGTTAAACACAACAAATCTTTGATTTGAATCTTTCTGTTACAGGAAGAAGTAAACGAAGGAACCTATAAAAAAAAAATGGCGAAAAGACATCAGATAACCGTACCGGGGGTAGGTCTCTTTCGCAGGAGACCGACTGGGTGGGTACCCCCACAGTGCCAGACATTCTACCGCCTGAGCAGTGACGTGAAAATGTCACTGTGCTCCGGTCTGAAGGGCACTGTAGCCAGCGAGATTACTGGGCTCATGAGTCTTAATATCTTATGGCTCAAAGTGGGGAGCGTCGATGTAGTGCACTCCTGTCCGGAGTTGGGCTTCATAGCAAAGTTCCGGGTAGCACTGCATTGGCTATGGGCTGGCGTTACTCTTACCATCAGGAGTGCGTCCAGCTCGTCTCCCCTCTTCATAGTATAAAAAAATAAAGAAGGGTTTTGCACTCCCGTTTTCTATACAAAAGCAAACGTTTTCAAATTAGTAATGACTAATGAGATGATTACTGATTGATGAGAGAGATGATTTACTTAACGACAATTTACTGTTGAAGACATCACTTAGGTAATCTATTTAAAATATTTTTTTCTTATCGCCTACTACCGGTTGACTGAAAGATATCGCTTCTGACCGATAAGGTCGCCAATTGGCTATTCTATTCCTTGTATGTGTACTTCTTTGTGTGTGTCAATAAAGTGTTTTTTTATTTTATTTAGCTCATATATTTGCTGTTTAGCCCAGCTTAGCTCGGCCAAGTCACACAGCAGCACGATATAATATGGGTTTACGCTTGACCACGGGAAATTAAAACTTTCCAAAAAAAATCAGCCCTCTAAGCAATTGTAATTATGCAACAAATTTCTAGTATAGTACGCGCCACGAATCTTTAGCGCTGAACGAAACCTGCGCAGAAGTCAAAAATAAAGTATCGAGGTAACGGCGCGGCGGTGATCGTCGGTTGCGCGAGCGTTGATTGGTTGTCCCAGTCGTGTTGTTTTTCTCGAACCAATACGTCAATTACGAGCGCGATTCTACCGATGCGCAGCTTTTCTCATCCAGCGCTAAACATAAATGACGCGTACTATACCTTCTAGAAACTCGGCACGTACCTATTAAACCATAAAAC
This sequence comes from Eurema hecabe, assembly GCA_026213755.1. Taxonomy (NCBI): domain Eukaryota; kingdom Metazoa; phylum Arthropoda; class Insecta; order Lepidoptera; family Pieridae; genus Terias; species Terias hecabe. The sequence goes on along the minus strand of JADANM010006787.1, from coordinate 8,510,849 downwards.
GGACAGCGTCGTTTGTCAGTGAGCTCCACATTTGCATTCTAAGACCTGGAACTCAGATTTATGACCACCTTCACAAGATGGCTGGAGATAAATGTCGTAAAATTTTTAACCGACTTCAAAGAGGGGTGAAGGTACTCGATTTGACTGACTGACTGACTTTTTTTTCCTTACCTTCCTCAAAACATTTAATTAATTTTAATTCTTTAATTCCGGATGTTCCTAATTTTTAATAGAAAAATAATAATTGTGAAGTTTTAATCATTCAATTATAGCTATCCACTACATACAATAAAACATAACATCAATTAATGGCTTATCAATTAAACATACTATATTTAGCATATCCTTTGTATGTCTTCCTGCCCACTCCTTTGAGTACCTTTATTGATACGGAACATATATTAACAATTTTGACCTTTAAACGTATTCATAGTATTTATATGAAGAAGTTCAGGGGTCATGTTTAATCGAATTGTGGAACAATACTCCACACTAAGTTTTGCATAACACCATATTGTAATGGCTTAACTTAAATTGAGTAACTTTGGCGCCTAGATTCAGTGAGACGAACACAATATATTGTGTGCGAACAATCGCCTCGTATTCAACGGACTTTGGGTAAACTTCTACACTTTTTTTATTTACACTAAATAGAAAAAGTAACGTCAGGGTGATTGGCAAATTATTGGCAATTGTCCCTGGTGTTGCGTCAACGTCGCTTTTAAAAACCGGGCAATAGCATATGGCTCAAGAGATCTTCTGGTCTATACTGATAGATCGACAGCCCCGATCACTAACTGGAATTAGAATAAAAAAGAGATGTATGACGATTAATCGACACTGATATCTGATATATGCTTAAAATCCTTGATTTTTTTGGACTATATGTATAAAATGTATATATGTATCATTATACGTTGATACAAAATGGCAATACAAGCAGGTATATTGCATTTAAATGTTTTAAAGAACAATATATAAGAAAAGTTCCATAGCCAACAAAATCTCAACTAGTCGAATAACCCTCTGGCGTGTGTCAAAGAACAAAACTTAACCTTTCAAAGAACACCTCCAAACTTCGCAAGGTTAACAGTTCCACTCGGGTGATCGACAAACCTTCGCCTCAACAATACAACTTTCTCTATAGACCGAAATATCGTGATATTACACGCCGCCCCTCAAACAGGCCCCGGACGTGACGTTTTGTGGCCGCCTGCGAAATTTTTCCACAACGGGACATTTCCAAATTACTCCCTAACCCTCCAAGCAAATTTGATCTGTACCATCTACAGCTTAAGACGTAAAACCGCGTGCCACACGAAAGGATTTTTGAGAGATGTCTCCTTCAAAGCCATAACAGTTTCAAGGTGGAATATAATCAAGTTAATGAGATGGCTCGGTAGTGGATACTTTTAATAATGTAAGCCGGTACACAGACCTTTGTAACACATCTCATTAGTAGGATCTAAATGAACGTCGTTATGATTTCTTAAGGAAATAACTGGGATAGATTGTGTACATGGATCTTATAATTAACGTGAAAAGCAAGGTGATATGAATGTCTGTAGCTGTTGAACTTGGCGCTTTGTATGAGCCAGTAATTAAAAGTCATGCTATGGAATTAGAAAAGTGAGAGAGAAGTGCACTTAATTACTTTGTTATTCAGGAGGAATGTTTCGAAGAGTGTTACGTAAGAAGTAACATAACAAACAGTTATAAAGGTATGTTTATTTTTGTTATGGCAGTACCATGGACAATAAGGTTAGGGTTGCGAGTCTAGTAAAAAAGGAGAAAGAAAGACGACCGCTTGGCGCAGTGGTAACAAAACTGCTTTCTGCGCGAAGGGTCGTGGGTTCGATTCCCACACCGGAAAAATATATTTGTAATTTACATTTGTATTTTTCTGGGGTCTGGGTGTTGCTATGTATTGTGTGTATGTATTTACAAAAGAAAAGTATGTATATGTAATTTATTCCGTTATCTAGTTGCGATAACACAAGCTTCGGCTTAGCTTGGAACTAGATGGCGCTGTGTATAAATGTCCTGAAAATATTTATTATTATTATTAAAGTGTACGGTTCGTACACATAGGGATGCTGATAATGATAATAATGAAATAACGCTGCTGATAGGTATAAATATACTTATATATTTCGCAGGCGGATTGTACAATCCGCTGTATTACATTACGGCTAGCCGTTTTCCAAAACAGGGCCGTTTTGCAAAGCGGCGTTTCAACGATCCGCTGTATAGCGGATTATACAATCTGAGTTACACAAGACACTCGACGGCTTATTATGAACTAAATAAAGTGCTATTAAAAACTATGTGAAAATGCTAATGATGTGTAATACATAAAAATTATGTTGATGCTCTGTAAAGTTTGCGTCCTACTTTAAATTAATGCTTGTTGTATGTATTTTAATCAATACACACTATGTTTCCAAATAGAAAAAATGTACATGACCAATTGTTAAACTAATTTTTATCTATGAAGCTGAGGTTTAAGATAAAACTCCGAGTGATGTCATTTTATATACTATATAGTTTCAACATTTTAATATTTATATATATAATATTTCAATAAGGCATGACCACAGAGTATGAAAATAATAAAATTTGAATTTGCACAAATAAGTCAGTCTCTTAGATAATAACAATACATAATACTACTAGCTGTGTCCCGCGGTTTTACCCGCGTAATTCCCGTTCCCGGGGCAATACCGGGATGTAAGCTATCCTATCTTTTAAGTTGGATCAAACTGCACATGGTGTGCAAATTTTATTATAATCGGTTAAGTGGTTTAGGAGTCCATTGAGGACAAACATTGTGACACGAGATTTATATATATTAAGATTTACTTACTGACGGACATAAAATTATTTTTAGTCACCATCCCAATTTGTTTATTCCCACGTAACCTTTACGCAGAGGCTCGAATTAACAAACTATTTCATGCCTGAAAGAAATTACTTCAAGTGTTAAGACCACCTTTTATACGTAAATTTATTCTATAAGTCTAGTTTTTAAGACTCCTTTGTCTAAGCCATGGTTTATAAATGAATATAAGAAATGTTCAATCACTTTTAAAACATTAAACCATCTGAAAGTTTCGTTCAATCACAACGTGTGTGATGAACGTATAATTAATTTCCTTCGGCTGCGTGTTTTCGCAGATGCTACGAGTACACGTATAATACGCAACCTGGCTCATAATGAAATTGCAGTAAATATTTTAATTAATTGGCAGGCTTACCGTCGAGCGATGCGTTGAATGAATGAATACATTGTTGAATAAAGATAAAGGCTGTGTTAAATAATATTCAAACTGAATTCAAAAAGGACTTTTCTTTTATGCTGTTCTGATGATCGTTTGTTTTTTAATTGATTTTTAAACCTATAGTTGTGAATAAAGAAGTTGGATTTATTTTTGCTTTAATTTAGTAATAAACTGAAAAATTACTTAAATAATGTTCGTGTGTTTTTTTTTGGTTAGACAATTATGCAGAAAATATATCAAAATGGCTGACTTATTTACATCTCAAAATGTATTTTGTACTGTAACAGTAAATGAATAGACTACTTCTATATTACGTAACTTTAATTATTCATTTTTTATAGTTAAATACTTGTATAGTGCGTTCTTTCTGTGTTTATATTTGCAACGCCTCTTTAAAAGGAATCATTACCAAGCGACTTACCCGACTAGAATATACCTACATATATTTTTATTCACACTTAATGTCTCCTTAAGTATCTGCAATAAAACGTCTAAAACAAAAAAGTAATTTTATTAAACACGCACAAAATCAGATTAGGTCGCTTATTTACGTCAAAACCCAATCACAATTTCACAACTAGCCCCGCCAACAAGTTAAATAATTCATAAATATCGGTAAAAATAACATTTCTTTGAACTGGTCAAAGAAAATATTTGGCATATAAAAATTCTGTGGTCGTCCGTCGCGTCGCACGGAACTGTGGACGGATGGGAAAAACAATTTCCTCTCGTCTATTGAAAGGGCTATTTATATTAAAAGCTTTATAGATATGCGACTAAATAAACGATTTTGGCCCTGAGATCATTTTCTACTTCAGAATTTTATCTGTTCTTATAGTGCAAATTATTTCTTCAATTATTAGCTTCGGAGTCTCTGCATGTCATAAAACGTTATTTAATTTATTTAGTAAATATTACTAAATAAATTAAATAACGTTAAATAAATTAAATAAATAACGTTAGTAAATATTACTAAATAAATTAAATAACGTTTTATGATTAATATATGTAGCTTAGTTGATTAAAGATTTATTTTAATCAACTAAGCTGCATAGGTACATTAATCATTAGACTTTGTTTCTTGTAGCTGTGTAAAGATAAAATATTAAATAAGAAATAATGTATATTAAACTACCAAAAATGATTTCCAACAATGGTTCTTCTTATTTATAGCATTCTCGATACCTCAATAATTTATAAAGGCACACTTTACGCGTGAACAAACCCGGTGTACGACTTGCAAGTTATTTTTTACGTAGCTGCAAAGGAAATGTTTTTGATTTACAACTCAATAAACTAATATTTATATAAATCTCTATAAAACAGTTTAATTGTGCATTTCTTTATATTTAAATTCATTATTTTATTTTGAGATAAAATAAATTGTTAAAAACAAACGTAACAACCCTATTAACCACAGTGATATACGCACACACGCGAATACTATACGCGTAAGGCTGATACAAGCGGTTTTACATCATTGTAACAAGCATATTACATTCAGACATTGATTAGTTTTGTACCATGAATATATTATTTATTAGTTGGACTTCTTTGCCTTATTTAATTTTGTCAGAATGTCAAGAATGAATAAAAGAACCTAATACGTAGTCAAAATAACCGAATTATTTACTAGTTCTAGTGACCCTAATATAAACATTGACTCACGTACACATCTAGGGTTGGTGCAAATTGTTTTAAATTACCACGACGCCATATATGCAGTCAAATCAAATTATATATCTACACATGTAGCGACCCTAATATATTTAGTGGCACACGCACACACGGGAGCAATATACGCGTAGGGCTGGCACAAATGGTTTTATCTCATGAATGCTATTCGCGGGTATTGCAAATGGAGACATCTGTTTGTTTACGGCGAGACGCGTTGAATCTTACTTATTGCTTGGGCTTGACTTTTATTTGTAAGATCCCTTCGCGGCCACAGAGCTTTATTCCATTGAAACATTTCTACCGTATTTGTAATGAAGCAAGGCAATTTTAATATAGCTGTAATAATTTATTTATCGTTCAAGGAATTATAACAGATTGGCTTTCTACAGTTTGTCTGTCTATACGGCTGTAGTGTCTATAAACGACTGGACCTATTGAGTTCAATTTGGTATGTAGATAGGTGACCCTGGATTAACACGCAGGTTACTTTATATCCTGGTATTGCCCTGGAACTGGAACGCGGGTAAATCTAGCACCATACGTTTAATTACCTTATTATTAACCATACGTTTTACGAATTACTCGATACGTGGCCTCCACAAGATTTATTTATTTAATTAAATATACACAAACAATTACATAAGTAAACAATTATCTATTATGCATGACAAAAACGGTGTACATAATTTAGGCCGAAAACATACTTATAGACTTTATATTATTATTTTTTAATTAATTTTTTTTTGATACTAAAAAAATTAAGAATTAAAAACCTATTTATTCCAAATAAGTGTTTGAACTATTTATAAAATAATTCAAAATAGCCCTTTTAAAGTGGACTAGCTTGCTACCGAATACATCCAGACCTGAAATGACAAGATGCAGACATACCAGTATATCTATATAAGCTTTTAAAAATTATTATAGATATATAGAGTTGGGCTTTATAGCAAAGTTCCGGGTAGCACTGCATTGGCTATGAGCTGGCGTTACTCTTACCATCAGGAGTGCGTCCAGCTCGTCTTTCCTCTTCATATTATAAAAAAAAATGATAAAACTCGATTTTTTTTACTTCCATTTCTATAAAGCTCACAATCGTAAATTATAATAAAGGAAGCGTGAAAAATATTTTTAAAAATCCACACGTATAAACTAACAATGAAATCTGTTTTGTATGCGCTCCGTTACCGTCACCTGTCCATATAAATTGGACCGTATTCAAACACAATTTCACACACCGCGGTACAATACTTCACTTTAAATAACTGAATTTTAAAAGTAAATATTTTATGCTTTTCCCTAGGTAAGATAAAGTCGTGAATTTACTATTTGTAGCATATAGTATGATGTATCAAAGTGATATTATGTAAAGGATTTTATTCTTACTAGATCACACGAATAGAATAAGATTTTTTGAAGTGAGTCAAAAATGATATAGGTAAATGTTCTGGATGAACTAATCATTGTGTTTAAAGATTACTCAAATCTAACAAATCTTTATATCTTCCCTTCCTCTTGATATTTATACACCTGGTTTATTGGATATTAATACAATTTAAAACTAAGATGATCCCGAAATTTATTTCTGATTAATTACTTACTTATCTTGTTTTCTATTGAACAGAACTAAATTGTTTAGTGATATAAGGTTGTCTCTTGTGAAATAAGTCGAAAATGTAATGTAAGGTACGCACGTGGTATCTAATCTTATGTTAACAAATTATGTATATCTATATCTAGTCTTAATATCACAATCAATTTAACCATTGAGATTAAGCTTAAATTAATCTTATTTTATATTAAGTAAACAACTGCTACTGTAGTCTTGTAATTTATATTCAGAATTTTCGAAACAACCTTTCATCTTGACTTCAATGCGAGAATAATCGCGTATTACCAACGCAAGTCTGAGATATAACATACAAGTCAAAAATGTTACTTATGAAAATACGACAAAGCCAAACAATTTGAATTAAATTACACAAATGCTTAGGTAACATCTAAATGAAACGCTCGTTAGATCCTCTCTCGTATTCCCATATTTCATCCGCCACACACATCTTACCCGAATTACCAGTTGTGTTATAATAATTAAAACAATAGTTAATACGAGGCACACGTGCGAATGTTAAGCCTTGTATGGACTAAGCTTAAAACCATTGGTACTACGACGCTCTGAATCGCGCTATAGAATTTTTTTCGTGACGCTATATTATACTTTTTGGCTTCGAATCATTCAATTGAAGGCGTTTAATTAGAAGTTTTAACGTTTGATTAAAGCATCACCATTCTTATTATTCATAGAAATCTAGACCAATAATAAGAATTTGGTTTGTTATATTGAGGTGGTACCACTGTTTTAAAAATACTTCAATTGTAGCATTATATAAAAATAAAATAATAATTTTGCAGGTGGCAAAATGCTGCAAATTATTCTCAAATTGCTTGCTACATTTAGTTACACTTTTGAATCGTCATGGTATTACAAAACATTTGCCACCGGTTCGGAAGACAGTTTCCACAGAGAAGAACCGGCAAGAAACCCTGATAATCTCTCTTTTTAAAATAAAAACACACACAAATACAATCGTAAATATAAACAACGACTATTGTAATATTTAGACATAAAAAAGGTCACCATCCTACGAGCGTCGAGAAATATCATTCAAAGGGTTTTCCAATATTCAATATATTCATTTAATGTACACCATTTATTCCCCTCATTATGTCCATAGAAAAATCACTTGTTCAACCGTGCGTAAGCCGTGTCTAAAAACCCTAAACATTACCACCTAGTGCATACAAAACTTTAAAATCCCATACGTCTCCCAAATTCGTGTTTACAACAACACCCAAGTTCGTGAGATCGTTACGCAAAATTATTCCAAGCCTAAATTAAATTCCCCGCGAAATCCACGTTGTAATAATTTGGAAATATTTGCCATCAAAATAATATCACAGACAGCTATGCTGATTGCGCGAGGTGGGTCTCAAGGTTATGTTTTCGTGAGATTACTTTAATATGTCTTACGAGTCTTACTTTTGATTGTCGAATTGGTGTTCAGATTTTGAGAAGTAAAAGCAACTCACAATTTTATCGGTGTACCAAATGCTTTAATATTTAAATATATATAATGTTATATTATGAATGTCGTATTTAGTTAATACATGGTTTACTTGGCTTCTTAATAACTTAATCGTAGTTCTTTTTAAAAGCTTTTTCGATGTTCGGGTGAAATCTTGCGATCCGATTTTGAACCGATTTAGCTGAAATTTTGTATGCACATGTAGATTGTATGAAAATACACGATTAGTTGTGTGACATCATTCTAAATTCAATATCATTAAATAAAAGCTTTCTTAAAAAGTTGTTTTGCTTAATTTATTTTTCATTAATCAATGAACTTATTAAATGACTTTTTTTCTTTAAATCAATAAAATTATTAGGAGATTTCTGTCCAGATCAGGTTTGTGTAATAATTTATCTGATATGATTATATATATTCAATAAACCGTATTTTTAAAAGCTATATTATTCAGGATTGTTTTAAATATACTAGTTGATTTTTTTCATTGCAATATTCACGTTGCAACAAAAAACAACTTACTACGAAAAACGCTGCTACGAATACAACCGTAGCGCATTTGTAGAGTTAATCTGCTACGCTCTGTTTTGCTACAAGTCGAAGTGAGAGGTTGTATGTTATATTTTGTGTTATTTTAAAATAACGTTTTATTTTTAAAAAACTTACTTAAAAAATGTCTAATTAAAAAGGCGTACTATACATTAAATGAATATATTGAAGACAAAAACACTTGGAATGATATTTCTTAACGCTCGTGGGACAGTGACCCTTTTTCATGTATAATTGCATAAATATTTACAATTGTATGTTCTTATTTTAAAAAGAGCGACTATCAGAGTTTCTTGCCGGTTCTTCTCTGTAGAAACTGCCTTCCGAACCGGTGGTAAATGTTTTGTAATACCATGACGATTCAAAAGTGTTACTTTATGTAGCCTAATTGAATAAAGATACTTTTGACTTTGACTTTGACTTTACTATGTTATTTTATTTATAATGCTGATTACTACTACGAATACATGTTTATAAGTAGTGTATATGATTATAAAATATATCAAAATAGCTGTTTAGCTTGTCTGAAGAAACCCAGGTACCCAATGCACCTATACGTATATTATAACTACGATACAGTCATAATAGAGCTAAGCTCATAATATTAACCTGACGATTATGATAACGATGATTTGAGCAATAACACTGAACGCTACAGTGCGTGCGATCTTCCCAATGATAATTGCTATGCCTCATTGATTTCAATGGCTCTGTGCTTTCGAATATCAATACTATCGTGACGTCACAGAATTATATTAATTTAAAGAATTTTGTAGGTGGTCGTTAGGTGACGTCATACCAGTACAAATGTCCCGAATTGCATTGAAATAAAACCCCAGTCAAACCATAAGAATAAGAATAATAAGGTTCTTACCAACCTTAATAAAATTAATTAATTGAATTAAAATAGTTTTGTTAAGTTAAGGTAAACTTCTTATTCTTATTAAGATTTGAACTACCCAATTATTTTGCTAAAACCTTAAATGGCCATACTACATATTAAAATAGCATTTTTTATTTTATTAAAATAAAAAAAATAATAAAGCAAGTTATTTTTTATTCAACCAAGTCAATTTTATTCTAATACACAGAACTATAAATTCTCACTACATCAAGTATTCCCGCAAAAGCCAACCCTTCTTTAAACACACGGGTCTAAATTGGCCAACGTCTTGAAAGTAACCTAAATCCGAAGCAAGCTAGGATTTGCGGCTGAAAAACTTTGCACATTAAGACTGGACCGGACATTAGTTTCGCGAGGGTCGCAGTTATTTATAGATGTACGTATGTTTCGTTTTTATATACCAATAGCAAGTAGGTATGAAGATTTATTCTGATGTACGGGTACTTTTTACCCCTGTATCTATGGGAGAGTTATGTTTTTATATGTACAGTATAAATGCATATGTTAGCTCTATATTATATTGGTCTAATACAAATAGACCCCAATATAAGCTCATATGATGGTGCTAAAAGAGAAGTGGGTAATAGTAAAATGAATCAAGGACTTAGTTCGTATTGATAGCTTTATAAATATTATACGAGCCGAAATCGACCAATACTTCTTAATTTGTGTACCGGTACCGGTACGAATGGAGAACATTAAAACTTATATCTTCAAAGGACAAGTTCACAAATCAAGACATCTTTTTGACTGTTTAATTAAATCTAGGCCTATACTTGGGATTTGTAGCTGAATAATTAATAATAGTTTATTGTTTGAAAATATATTTGATGTTTAGCAGTCGTGGTGTGGCTTAGTATACTTATTATATTTAATTATTTAACGGGTCTAGCGGACCCGACAGTCTTTGTTTTGTCACATAAAATCCTGGCAATTATGAGACTATTTTTCGCACTGTAAAAATAAACAAAACAGCTATTTTATTCTAGGCGTTGTTGAGTGATGCACTAATCAATACATTTGGCCATTCATTTTTATATCATAATATGGGTTAATTATTTTATTTATTTATTTATTGCCACGCTTTATTATATACTGAAAGAAATCATCACAAACCAATAACAATTTCGCTTGGCAAAGAATTCTTATAACCGTATATGTAATACAACTACATAAATATTATACCTACGTCAAATTTAAAGGCTGTCTGTAAGAAATTTTCAAGCCATAAAATCGCTTAATGTTTACCTTTAAATGTATAAAATGAACTATGAAAACATATCAATCAATCAATTAATGATTTTGAAAATATATCACCAATTTTAAGCAAAGTCGCCGGTAGAAGCTACGCCAAAAAAGGGGTCAAGTTATAGACTGTAGACTTATTTATTTATGATAGAAAGGGTTTCAATGAGGAATATAATAGCTAGCCTAGCTTCTGAATAGGGTCTATGAGACCCATTGACCTTAAATCTTGACAGATTGGGCGAGAGGGACAACGCTTTTGTTGTTGTACATTTTAGATGAATTAGGCGTTAGTTTCTTGGTCCATGTTTTATCAAACAAAATTAAAAAATGAAACTGTGGTGTAAAAAAACCATTATTAAAGCCAAATTCAAGTGTACCTCGACGACATAAAAATTACAAATATTTGACACCTCATGTAAATCTTATTAGAATTTTAGGTACTTTATTACAACACACAAACAAACAAACACACATATGACGCCATCATATATAATTTCACCTCCTTTTCGCTTCAAAGCAGTCGGCTAAAAAACAGTCTACAATCTTTATTTACAGCGTATTTTTCCGAGATATTCTGGGGCAATATTAAAAATTATTATTCATAATAAACCAGCAGTAAGCAAGTTACGCGAGGATAATATTTTAAAACATTGAAAAAGCTTTCTGATGTTCAACAGTTTTTCTTTTCGCGACACACAAATTTACTTGCGAAACAAATAGGGCGTCTTCGGTTAACAGGGAGATTTTAAACCAACCAGAAAAAATATCTTTGAAAACACATTAAGCATTTTTGTTTTTATTTCAATTTGTTTTCGCGTGAAAGAATAACAAACATACATTCATATATCACAGACACTTTCAATTAATAATTATATGTATTAGAAGGATTTAATTAAAATGTCTTTATTTGTGCTTTCGATAAGAATAATCCTATGTATTAATATCCAGAGTGTATGTTATAAATCCAAATTACAGATACATGTATTATACTAGCGTCCTCTGCTATTGCTTTATCTATGTACATTGAAATGTCATTGTCATTATGAATAAAGTTTCTTCTTCCTTTTTCGTTGATCGTCACAGCTGAATGCACGTTGTTTTATTTTAGTGTAACACTCCTACATGCTGAAATTCATATTAATCGATTCAGTAGTTTTTGCGTAACAGAACAATAAACATACTTACATACGTCCTCGCTAACTTTTACGTTTACAACAAGTGTTTAGTAATTAGGACGCTAATAATATTTCAAGTGATAAATTAAAAATGTTATTTTCAAATGTCGTAGTGCTACGAAGTACTAAAAACCGAATAATTTAACATTACCGAATACATACCGAATAAATTAACCGACGTAAAAAGAGGGTTTTTTTAAGTTTGACGTGTCTGTTTGTCTGTGGCTTCACAGCTCTTGAACGAATGAACCGATTTCAATTTATTTTTTTTTGTATAACAGATGTTTTACGGGCGAGTGTTCTATAGAGCAGTTTAAAAGTTATGGGGGGTTAAATTGAGGAAGAAAAACCGAATGTCTGCAAATATGCTCAAGTGGGGTATCAAATGACTTGTACACAACAAAAAGCAACAACTTTTATAAGTTTGACGTGTCTGTCTGTCTGTCGGGGGTGTTACAATTTTTAATTTAATATTATTTTAAAGTTCCTACTTGGTTATCCGTACGCAGGCAAAACCGCTCAGCGCGGCTAGTCGTCCTATAGTTGCATAGTATTGATGAAAAATTCAATATAAATTAAAAAAAAAACAACTCGACTTCAATCATTTTTTCTCGTATAAATAATATTTTCTATTTAAAATATTTTCAAATTGAATGTCGATGATTCTTTTAAATCCGGCTTTTACTGAAAACAAGTTATCAACAAACAAATTTTCGAATTTTCAGATAAAAAAGAAACGG
>JADANM010006787.1:8466034-8477934 GCA_026213755.1 Eurema hecabe | reverse complement strand
TTATGACCTTTGTAAATTACATTTTTATTCTTTATTATTTTTTCAAGTCCGGTTCTAAAATATTTTTGTCAAAACAGTTACCTTGATTGCTACGATACTAAACCTGTGTGTTAATTAAATTTAATAAAGTAACGTTTTCATTATATATACATGTCGAAGCATCAGAATCAGGTAATTGTGTTTTTTTTATTATAATTTCGTTTTATTAATTATAACGAATTAGCTTGAGTGAAGTCACCTCGGTGTCGGCATGACGTTTGACAGTTGACAGATGCAGATGTCAAGTAACGGCTGTCACATTGGCAGAGCGCGTGGGCTGACGGTCGGGTGGATGAACTGGCTGTGTTACCAACTAGGTAAATCGTTATTTATCGTGTTGATCCTAAATTATTGTCTTACTTTTATATTTTTATTCACAGCACATTTTTGTTTCTAAGACTAATAATAATAGTTTTTACCACGCTTTTTACCACGCTTTATATTAGCTTGGGTTGTATCTATGTAATGGAATCTTTGAGCATAAATTTGACCGATTTCCAGAAGTTCGATTAATTTGAAACTTTGCACACGTATTAAGGGCCGATGACAATGCAATAATCAGTTTTGAAAGCGTGGTTTTTTAGTTTTTTAAACTATAATTTATTTAATTATTAAGGTACGATTATATAGACCATTACGCTACGGGCCCCTTTTTAAACCTGGTATCCGTAGATATGTTACTGCGCGATTTTAAAGACATTTAACGTCAAAAAAATGCTGACATCCCACTTTACCACCAATTCCTTGGACATTACGTTTTTAGTTCAACAATTGTAATGTCCAAAATAATGCGATAGTGCTGACAAATTAAAAAGTACCGTAACAGCTATGAACCCTGGCTTCCAACAAATAAACAGAAACAAATACAGTCGACAAATGGACTGGAAAAAAACACTTTAGACTGCACTTGTACACAGCCGCGGTCGTGAATTAAGTAAATCAACAGCGCTTTGTGAACGACCGTTTGATCACTTCATAGACAGAGCTTGTTGACTGATCTCGCGATGAAGATATTATTATAGTGCGCGTCATTTATGTTTAGCGCTAGACGAGAATAGCTGCGCATCGGTAGAATCGCGCTCGTAATTGACGTATTGGTGCGAGAAAGACAACACAACTGGGACAACCAATCAACGCTCGCGCACCCGACGATCACGCGCCCCGCGCGCCGCGCCGTTACCTCGATACCTTATTTTTGACTTCTGCGCAGGTTTCGTTCAGCGCTAAAGATTCGTGACGCGTACTATACTTACTACTCTACCTAGTATATGTTCCCGTTACAAGTATACATATATCTAACTATAGTTTATATTTCCTAGCGAGCCGCGCCCGCTTCGCTCGCATACATCGCATATATTATGCACTAGCTGGTGCTCGCGACTTAGTCCCCGTTGATTTGTTTTTCCATTATTTCTTCGCTCCTATTAGTCGCAGCGTGATGTTATGTAGCCTAAAGCCTTCCTCGATAAATTGTCTATTCAATATAAAAAGAACTTTTCTATTCGAACCAGTAGTTCCTGAGATTAGCGCGTTCAAACAAACAAACTCTTCAGCTTTATATATTAGTATAGATGTATGCGTATATTTTATTGATTTATTTATCGAACACTTTATTATATACACTTGACATAAATATGACACAGAAGATACATTAAAAATAATTATATATATATAAATGGCGGCTTTATCGCTTGGCAGAGATCTCTTCCAAGCAACCTTAAATGACTCAGTATTTTGTAAATACCGGAAATAAAAAGTAGCCCATGTTCATTCTGGTACCTCCAAGAATATGCAAAAATTCATTATATGCGGTCCAGTAGTTTTTGCGTATAGATATTAGAAATAATATTATTTAGTTTATAACAGACGATTCTTAGAACACCGTTTACAAATCGGTACGTGTGTATCATAGCGTTCTATAATAAATCTACCCAGTCGGCAAATGTGCCAAGATCTAATTTTACAGCCTTTGTTACGTGATCGTATGTGTACAGGCTCTTAGTAAGGATTATTTCGGCTGCAACAGATCGCTCGTTACGTGTTGATTGAGCTTTAAATTTAGGCCCCACCAGTTGTTCGTGGTATCATCGTAACATTATGTTGTTATATAGCTTTACTAAGAAGTCAGGTTATTAATTGTATTAATGAGAAGGTATGTCATGTTGTATGGAAGTACGTTGTGACTTGTGCCTGACTTGTCATTTTTCAGAAAATCTATATAAATAAAAGAAAGTCGTGTTAACAGTCTAACAGGTAGTAGTTTTTTTGTATTATTTCCAATAAAAAAACACAATTTGCTGCTTATTTAATGCCATTAAGGCGGAACAAAGTTCGCCGGGTCAGCTAGTTTGTAAATATAATGTTTGATATTCCTTACCCAAAAATTATTTAACGGATTTGTATTAAATTTATCTGACAGATAGATGATAATTTCGTTCAATCTAAAAACCGACATGGTGCGGTTAACATAATATATAGAGACGAATATTCAAGAAGATCTAAAAGATGGTGGTATCACAAAATTCATTTACACTCTTGATCATAACACGCAACCCTTGACATCCATACTTATTACTAATATTATAAATGGGAAAATGTGTCTGTTTGTATGTATCTTTGTCTTTATTTCACAGCAAAACTGCTAGACCGATATCATCGATCGATTAAAACATTGGATACTTTTTATCCCAATATTGCCCCGGGAACGGTAACTACGCGGGTGAAACTGCGGGGAGCGGTTAGTATTTAATGAATTCATGACATACAACTCTTAAATACGTTAATCCAATGAACGGCAAAACAATGAAAATTATAAAACCATTAATCAGCTACCACCAACCCTTTAAAGATTGAGGTTAAACCGTGCTAATGTTTGATCGTCCATCGACATCCGAAGTCCGGGCGACCTTTGCTGAGGAATCCGAAGATTAATTGCTCGCTGAACAAATCGCCTGGACACTTTGAAATGTACAACTACAAGCTCCGTACTAGAGAGCTTCCTCGTTCTAATTCTGTCTGTCTGGAGGGCACGCGTTCTTGTCTAGTCTTCTTTTTGTTACAGCTTTATTGATAGAACATTACTTATACTGTTGATAGTTTATATGGCTTTTGGCTGGTAGATAAATTGCTTAGCTTTATCTACTAAATTACACTTTTCATATCACAACACCGTAAGATAACACTTTCATAAAGATTGGTCAAGATTGGTAAAGATTGGTCATAAAAATAAAACTATTTAGATATTTTCAGAATCAATTCGAAGTAATTAACAGTTATTTAAAAGGTAAGGTAATTGAAATAATTTAACTATCTATATACAAAAGATTATTTAATTAACGTGTTATTAATAACGAAGAAACTCTCTGTACCAAGGCAACAGAAGTACCCAAGCAGTAAGAGTCTATCTTAAAGATAAATTAATAATAAGAGTAATTTAAGACCAATAAAACGACTGATTCAAATACCTATATAATAAGCCTAAGCTTGTAATAAATGATGTACTACACAATCTGTTTATTTATAGCTGTGAAATGACAACAATATTGATGTATTAGACAAAATGATTACCTATTCGCTATTTCGGCGTCTCAGCCAATCTTGTTAGATTTACCGCTAAAATGACTATCCAATTATCGACCTTAACACCTGGTAATACGACATTTGATATTCTAACTCTGATTGGATCGCGTCTTGCAAATTAATTACCTCTAATGAGACACGGGAAATATGCAATAAATACTAGTGAGTGTTGCACGGTTACAGAAATTAAACTCTATGTTGAGGGGATAAGGTTCAGTTTTGAAGACTTGCAAAGAGCGTCTTGGGTTTTGGTGCCTAAATCGTAAATAGGATTAACGCCGTATCTTTGACAATGCGAGAATGCCTATCGAGACATTCTATACAGTTCTCCTGTAATTCCTATAATGCACACAATGCTATAAAAATGCTTTAGGAGAGATTTCGAGTTAGCAACCAGTGTTTTGATTCATTTTTCAGGTTGGTTTCAATAATATTCCAAGTCGGTTTATCAAGAGGTAAAATCCTTATAAAATAAGTACCTAAAGATTTATATATAATCAAACAAAACGGCTAAAAGCAGTCTAAGATTTCTTATAATATAGGGGGCTAGCGAGCTCACTAAATGAGCCTGTACTAATGGAGAGTGATCATCGTCGCCCATGAACTCTTTACTTGGTTGTCGACCAAGTCTTCGAAATGATTAAAACTATATGCCTAATTGACGAATCGTCTTAAAATATTACCTACCAAGAAACGCTGTCAAAATTTGATTAAATATCATCAGGTCTACACCTTAAAGTAACTTACCTATATCTCGTACTACATTTCCTTTCTTTGTTAAGTTTGGTGGAAATGCAGGTGATTGCTTAGTGCTTACCAAGGGCCTTGGACTGAGCAGCTCGTTCTTACCTACAAGAAAGATGATATTGATAATTTTAGTCCATATTTCATAATTATTTCATAATTTGATTTTCAAACAATTCAACCATATTTCAGTAAACTTATTGCATTATCTTTCCTCTTTTCATACAATTTTTATACACCCATACAACGATACGCCATCATAACATCACATATACAAATTTGCGTAGTTGTAAACAAATCTCATTTCGCTGTAAACAATTCAGAGCCGAGTGAAGCAATTACGCGATCTCGCATCCTGCATCCGTAATGGCTGTGTCTTAATTAAACGCCTTTGCTGCATGCTGTACGCGTCACTTGTATAAAGTAGGAATTAGCTTGTATAGATTTGTAATTACAGTCTAGAGCAAAAGTCGATAAACATACTTGATAATACGAAGAACACTTTTTTGTACTTGACTGTATGTGTTTAAAAGAACAGCCATTTAATTACCTTATTTAAAAGCAGTTCAGTTATCGCACATACTCATATTTTACTAGATTAATAAAGATCAAGACACGCTAATAAGTTGACATTTTATACCTATATCTACATAATTACCTACCTCATTGATAAGGCAAAGGCAAAATGTACTAAAACTATAGTTGTAATGAAGTTTACTAATCCACAGAAAGAAGCCTCAATGTAAAACTTTAAGCCATTTCACATCATATATTTCGCTCACATTTGACATTTTACAAATGGAACAATTCAGTAAACACATACTAGATTTATAAAGGTTTAGCTCCACTCAAAATAATCTTATACATGATAATAATAATTTATTTGCAATAAATCAATTAAAAGGCCTTCACCCAAATGGGATTCACATCATCATAGGATTATATACAAATTAACACTTACTAAACTTATGACTAAATCAAATTCTTTTATAAACTAAAACTACTCCTAATACACATGTGCAATGGAAATTTAATGATGTGAAAAATAAAAGGCTATTATTATTATTATTGAATCAATTAAAAACCAAACAGTTTACTAATCACAGAATAATAAAAAACCGTCTCGCATAGCATCTCTATTGTGACGTCTTACAAAGAAACAGTTCAGTTCAGTTATCACATAGACGCGTATAGCTATAGCAGAAACCAAACCAGATGGCTATCAAACGCGGTTACATCCTGTAAGCACTTGGCCAACATCACTTGCTTATGCACTAATTAATCGAATGTTCTAGAACGCTTTGAGCGCCTGTTTAGAGCACAATTTCTGTCGACACTTCGCTGCTTGACATGGCGTCCTCGTTTGAGAACAATATTACCCATTATGGCTATTTATCTAAACATGGTTAACGAGTAGGTACGTACTTTGTTGAATTGATTGTGAGATACAATTATTAAAATCAAAAACATTTTAACGCAAAAATATTTAATAAATTTGTGTCGTGACAAGACGAAACAAATGTCTTTAGAAAATATCTAACGAAAATTTAAAAATACAATATTCTTGATTATACAATCTTTGTTGTATTGATATACTTTTTTTCTTGTATACAATAAGTTTCCATTGAATTTATAAAGGGCCAGTAACACATTTAAGAACCGCTAAGCGCTTTAGGTGATACCCATAATGGGTTGTAATTATATAATTAAACATCAAACACCTCGCGTGACGTCATTTAAGTTCAATATAAGTACGTAAAACATTAAAACTTAGTTTTAAATATCTGAAAAACTTAAGGTAAAGAAAAAAATATATATGTCATTTAAAATAAATTTATTTCGAAATGGTAATATAATGACCCACTCAAGAACCAAGCTTCAACTTATAGGCCAGAAGTTTTGTCACTCGCAAAACAATTGTTTGCAAACAAACTTACGTCTGCATCACCGGCGCGGCGATGTTCAGGGAATTGTTATCTGAACATAAATCTTATTTACTTGTCCGTATGTATGTAAATGTAATGGAGTTCGAGTGAAAAGTTAACTAGGCGGAGGGTGACCAAGCGTCGCGGAAAATATGAGATAATGAGTGAGTATTGTATGTGATAATACAAAGTCTGATATCCAACTAATACCTATAAATATTTATAGCTATAAATGTCAAAGTTTATGAGAATGATTGTATGAATGTATGTTTGTTATACTTTTACGCAAAAAACGGCTAGGCCGATTTAGTTTAGATACTAATAAATTTAATAAGTTTTGTCAACACATGCACACACATATACGCACACACTAGTAGCATCAACCTCACAAGTAATAGTCTTCAAACACTTTCAGTATCTTTTAACATGATGCCATAAAAGATGGCATCACTACAATATAAGCTGATACCCGTCACGGCACGTGTCATTGGTAAACTTTTTGATTTATGTAGCGAGGTGGCCGCTCCGCGCCTAATGCGACCCGACTCGCTGTCTCCTGTACTTTGAGATGATATATCTTTCAATATTGCCGTTGTATTTTAGCACTTTTTGGGCGAAATTGCGCCGAAAATACTTAAGACTACAATGGTGTTAGTCATATATGAATTAGGTGTTTCTAAGCTGTAGGAAAGCTAATTAAGTTCTTTAGCATAATGTATAGCTAGGTAAAGGCCATAAAAATGATATATATACAACAATATATACTAAATATAATAATCTTTAATATTAAACATTCTTGGGAACATATAGCGACTACATATATCAAATATAAAATCATTTATGTCTGTAGGATGGGGGTGAATAATAAAAAACTACTTCATATGTACCAAGGAAAAGTGTGTTAAGATTTATTAACGTAAGAAAATGTTTTCATAAAACATGTTCTAAACAAATTACAAAACAAAAAAATGTTTCCCAAACTTTTTATATATTTATATCTAGGAGCAATGAATGAACGAATGAAATAAAAGAGTCTGTTTCAAGTTTATTACACGCAGAAACCGGCGTTAAGAATTACGTTGATGCGTTTCGAAAAATAAAATCACCGGAGGCACTGCCCTTTTTTATCAAAATATACCTCGAAACATTTTTCATCATGTTGTTGCGATGTAGAAAATGTTCAAATACAGTTCAAAAGAAAAAGGTTTTTTTAACTTGTTTTCATTTTTTTATATAGATATATAATATATTCTTATTATCTAGGGTCGAACAGGCGAGCCACTTGGTGACAGCTGACAGTCAAGCACAGTGTGTTTTCGCAACTTTTTGCCACGCACGACCATCCGACTTAGGAAGCTGTAAAAAAAGTGCGTTTCCTTAAAAGACCAGCAACACACTCGTGACATCGCGACTACTCATGGGCGGAGATGATCACTGTCGATCAGGCGCCTATGCCTAATAATTGAAAGTAAACATAATTTTTTATAATAGCCTCCCTCACTTACAGCGCCTTTTTGCCCATTAGATGGATTCTATTTTTATTGATAAGACCATTTATCGAGGAAGGCTTTAGGCTACATAACATCACGCTGCGACTAATAGGAGCAAAGATATCATGGAAAAAATCGTGTTATCTAAAATCGATTAAAGCTTACCTAAGATAAGAGACCAAAATATTTTTACATACAAAATGGACACTTATATATAACTAACCGTTTGTCAAACAGCTTTTTGTCTTGAATAATAAATGACGCTGGATTTCGGTCGTTCATTCATTCTCATTCCTCGCAAGATGTGTGAATGACTTGCACTATTAGCTTTATCATCAATATAAATCGGTCTATCAATCACATAACATCGCTTAAACTATTTAGCTTTTGGAAGATCATTTTTATTTATTGGATCAACTAATTTAGTTGCTATTACTAGATATTTTTATAGATATATTGATGTTTCTCTTTCACAGAAATCATTAGCATGAATTTTGATGAAATTTTGCATGTATGTAGATCAAAGTCTGGATTAGCACATAAGATACTTTTTATGCCGAAATTAGTACAACCACAAGACGTGGCTTTTAAAATATTTTAAATCTTAATTATATTTAATATCCCACATAAAACAAATGCTGTTCAAAAAACTTCGTAACTCAGTTATTTTACCAAAAAAATGGAGAGAGGTATTTTGGTCAATAATTTAATTATTTTCAGGAATCTTCTACTGTGAGTTGTTATGTTATGTTATACATAGCAATTATTATGGCTACTACATCAGATTTAAAAAACGTTAAAAGTTTTAGAGGTATACATATTATACATGATCCATACGACACAACGCAAACCATTTTCAAAAAGATTTCACCGCCAAATATCTCTGATAGCATATTTGCTTAGGCCATAATCCTTAAGACTAGTTTCATATCGAGGAAAATCTTCGAACAAACACACCGGAGCGGAATCAAAGTAATATCAACTATATTCCGCTAACGCAAATATCCAATATGGCTTCCAATATTGACGTCCTCATCATAATATCTTTATGCGGATTAGAAAAATGGAGAACGAACGTTCCGATGCAACTAGCTGATTGAGTTCTTTCAACTTGGCGGGGTTATATCTTCAGATGCAGTTTTATAATAGAATTTGGTTTTGATATGTGATGTTAAAAATATCTTTATGCTGCATACAGTTAGATTTGTAATTCCAAGAATCCCTGTTATTTTTGTATTGACATCTATGTTGTATGAGAGGTCAGTAAACATAGTATAAACTATTTAATCATATGTTAAACAAGTAAAAAATAGCTACAAGATACGCCATTTGACTGGTCAAGCTCGCCCTAGGTACAATCTTCAACAGAATTTTTGACGCATACTTGATATTTGACTACTTAATAACAAATTAACATTAATTAATTGACTGTAAATTAATCTTGTAAGTGTTTTGGGTGTAACACCTGTTAGCTTTTAAGATGAAATGATAAATAAATAAATAAATAAATCACGTTAAAGCCCTTTGCTTCAGAGGTTAAAAATCAGTTCCACGATCTCGTATTCAAGAAATTTGATGGCAATACCGCACGTTCACTCTCAGAGATGCAACAATAGAGATTTGCATAAGTTTGCATTACCCACTCGCTATTGCGAACTTCAACTAACTAGTGTGGTGCGGAACTTCGCACCACTTTGTACTTAGATGTTATAATACACTGGCCAAATCCCGTGGTTATGTCTGCATCCTTACACTACTTTATAACCAAGTGATACGTGACTCTGTTAAATAATATTTATTTAGATAAAGATTCTAATTATTCGTCAAATCAAAATTTAATGTTGAGAGGTAAGATTTTTAAATTTATTTATGCCTTACACTTATCTTGCAACCTTATTACATAAACGTGATCTCTTCCAGACAACTTCTAATTGGAAGTGAAATTAAATATTACGCATAGCAAAACTGTTGAATCGGTATGTGTTTTTTTACTTTGATAACCTATATAATTGATTATTAAGGTTTATATGCATTAACATATTCCGTACGTTTCGCTCTCACTGACGTGAGAATTGATTAACATAAGTTTGCATTACCGAGTGCCTGTTTTGTAACTTCAATGCTTGCTACTGAATGTATAACTAGGGTGCCAAATTTGAACTACTTTAGGATTGTTTAGGTATTAATATTATATATAGTACTACTAGCTGTTGCTGTTGCCCGCGACTCCGTCCGCGTGGACTTTCATAGAAACTTTGACCTTTCCTCCCCTTATTACCCTTTTTTCCAGTTAAAAAGTAGCCTATGTTTTATCTCAGACTCTAGACCATCTGTTTACCGAATTAAATTACAATCGGATAAGTAGTTTTGGCGTGAAAGCGTAACAGACAGACAGACAGAGTTACTTTCGCATTTAGACTTATTTTCAAAAATTTGAAGGGTGCATTCAGACAGTGAAGCTAAAGATTTATTACCAGAATAAAAAAGGGGTAATTTAGATACACCTAGTATCTAAATTACCCTTTTTATTTGCTAAATAACTGCGTAAAGACTGTAGGTTATATTAGATACTGACTACGGTGTTCCACGATTCCGATACACGAAGTCTCGGGTAGCTTTGCAACGATTTCTGAAATATCCACACCATACATAATTAATACAATCATTTCATTAATAGTTATGTAGATGTAGATTTAATATGTAACTTTAAATAAGAGAAGAAGTATGCAACAAATAAAGACTGAACTCTCAAAGCTGGCGGAATTTCGTCAAGTGTTAGCGGAGTTTGGAGTCAGTAAATATTGCACTATTGGATAGTACATTTCGGCTTGCTTGAGCAACACTCAATAAATTAAAATAGTCTATACCTTGTGTAGTGTAATGATTTTTAAGTAACTTCTGTTTAGAACTTAACCCATATTATCTATATACCTAAAAATTTGTTGTAGTTACAGAATATGTAGTTGATAAAGCTACACCTTATTACGACTCTTATTTATTAACAGGACCTTATACAAAGTATTCATGCTGTAAAGACGGAAAAAATCATAGATTAATACATAGGATACCTTTTATCCCGGGAACTACGCGAGTAAAATCAGGCACAACTAGTTTTACGACATGTATATCAAATTCAAACAGACTATTTCCTTCATCACTTAACTGTTAAAATAACATAAAAAATATTCAGAACAATTAAAGAAACGCTCCTTAAATTCCCAATCGTCAACTTCCCTGCGGTTACCTGCCCTAGATTATATCAAGAATATATTTCGGATCCTTTGTGCAAGACTCCAACTATTCACCCAAATAGTTCGCCGAAACCGAGCTAATATCACAAACATTCTATTGAAATACATGGGATGATTAACTGTGAAAATGATTGTATGTTTTTAGTTTACACTTATTTATAGACAATAAAATGTTTTTATTCGAAAAATATTAAAAACAAAATTGTCGAAGGGAGTGTCGGCTGAAAAATAAATTAGTACAATAAAATTAGCACAAAAATAATTATAAATTATAATCTATATTGAACGTCAACAAACATGTTCGAATTTGAGAAAAAATAATAATTTGTTGAACTAGTCGCGCCCAGCATTCTACTCGAATTATTTTCATTTCCGTAGCAATACTGAAAGTAAAACAAGTATAATAAGTATAATACACCTGTATGTTAAATATAAGTTAAATTTAACAATCCCAATAATATTCGTATAAAGTGAACAAGCAAAATTTTCTTTTTAGGAAAACGTCTTCAATACTGACAGACCAATATTCCAAATTAAAAACGCTGCTTATCTTCAACGTTTGTTTTTCATTCATATTTAAATAATATATTTCCAGGAAACATTCATCTATACACAGCAAAAAGCCACATTCCTCGAAGCACGTATTCATACAAACTTTTAAATCCCAGCATTTGCCCACACAACGGCTCATAACAAAGAATTGTCTAGCTTTTAAATAAACAAATGCTAACACACTATACGGCTTGGGGACCGAGTGTTCTTGTTCCGAATCACGCTGCAAACGTTCGGTCGATTTATTTTGTGTTTACACTATGAAGGAACAAGTGCCAAGAAGGTAATAATACACTCGTGGATTTAAAATGTAGCCAAAT
>JADANM010006787.1:8445597-8456667 GCA_026213755.1 Eurema hecabe | reverse complement strand
CGTCTCTCTTTAGGTATAACAACATTGATTTTCCCATAATATCGCACCAAGAACGGCGCCAAACATAACTGAATTATATCGTCCGTCGTGATATTCCAATGAAATCATTTTGGTATTCAAATAGATGGTACATTTGCAATTTTATTATGTCGCAGATGCTAAAAGGACGATGCCGAATAAATTAGTAAGGATTTCTTTTTTGAAAACATTAAATTCGGCCCGATGTTTTATGGAACAGGAATGATGCCGGAATGACACTCTGTGAAGCTTTCGAAAGCTGAGTATTTTTATATACGAAAACGATCTGGGTACATTTGGAAACTAATTATGTCTCTGTAATAATACTTAGTAAAATTGCTTATTATTTGATTATATATTGATTAATTATAAATAATTATCAACTTAGTCATTGTTAAATCTTGAAGATGTGCTATTCTGACATTTTTCACATGACATATGACAGCTGAAATCTGACATTTGACATTAAATAGTTTTTTTTCTGTGGCAGGGTTTCACACTTCAGTCCTAGTACAATCTTACTATAGAATTTAGTATTTTTTTTTAAATCTGGTCTTCCCAACAACTTTACAATTTCTTACTAGCTAGCTAGCAATATCGATTTAATTTTTTCATAAGAGTAACATTATAATTCATATTAAAGCTTTAATAACATGTTAAGGACCAATTTCACGGCACGCCGGCCTCACATCACATTGGTACGTGTTAAACAACATTAGTGCCACGTGTTTTGGTCCAACGTCTCTAGGAATATTACATTGCTCCGTAATTAGGGGAAAATTTGGTGCCTTTGACTGTGTTAACACTGTAGGTTTGTGTGAACATGTGTATTTGTTTGTTGAATAAAATGCTTAAGTTTTTTAATGGAATTTTGAAACCACAGTTTGTGAGATTGTTAGAAATAGTCTCTGGTTCTACTGAACAAATTTTGAAGGTTCTTTAATCACGGGAAGCTGTATTAGTTGTTAGTATAACTTTAATTACATTTATAAGCTGTGTTATGTTAATAATCTAAAAGACGGTATGAGGTGAGGTATATGTTTTGGTACGAGTAAATTAAATAGTATAGTGTATAAAATCAATTTAAGGTAAAGCTTACACTCTTCAAGACTAATTCATGACTGAAGTTCTGTGTTGCCGGAATTTTGCCAATGTCAAGTTGAAGATATCATTGCTTCTTCTAGAGTTAAGATCCTCTTTTAAACGTTCTTGAATAAAATATCTTCAAATTGGAAAACAATTATTTGACAAAGCCTTTATCCTCGAAGCACACGTCGGAAGCCTCAGTTTGGTCAATTATGCGGGTAACCATCGTTTGTGTTAGGGTTTATGGTTTGGTATATAGTTTTAGTGTAAGATAGTCAGCTTAGGTACTTAACAAAATAATAAATTAAAATTTCGAGCTTTATAGAACAAGAATACATAATAATTATTTGAAGTGTACAAAGAACTACACAAGATGATGTATACAAAATTGTACTTATTACTAAATAAAAAACTATACTTAACACAAAGGCATTATTAACTGTTAGTCTTAAACTACTGCGGACATTTTCCTCCATCATCGCTTATTTCTTTTAAAATCCTATAGCAGTTGGCTGATTTGTAAAACTAAAGGTAAGTGACTGTACAATGTCGAAATATTCAAACATACGATTCTAGGTCAGCATGTCTCGCAGAAAGGTAAGTCTAGGCTGTCATACCTGGCGTACACGTGCCATGACTAAACGCCTAAGGTTATTATTGTAAATCGAAACGCCGATTTGTAAACTTTGGCCATGTATTGGATCGATGCTTCGTTCGGCAATTTAAAAGTTCGTAAACTATCGTCTAACTAAGAAATATATTTACATTACATATTTTTTTTACTAAGCAGTATAATAAGCTTATTAAATTACATAATTAAATATTTTATTACATTCTATACAATATATGTTAATTAAATTATAACTTTACAAATTTAATAACCTATCTCGGTCTTATTAATGAGATAATTTAAAGAAGCAACTTTTAAGCATGTTTATGTTACTTGATAACATTCTTTTACAATCGTGATTACTAGTCTAATGAGTCTTAACTCTTAACATCTAATGACTCAAAGTGGGGAGCGTCAATGTAGTGCACCCCTGCCCGGAGCAAAGTTCTGGGTAGCACTGGTTATGGGCTGGCGTTTCTCTTACCATCGGGAGGGCGCGAGGATAAAAAAAACAATTTTACTTTATCCCTTACCCTTAAATATCATCAAACAAAACGATAATAAGTTTGTAAAAATTCTATGTAGTTGCCCACCGTTTGGAATTTTCGCTCCATTGATCGTGTATAAGGGTCCATAGTAGCTGATACCTTATCAGTCTAGACGAAGTATACGTTCTAAGGTTCTTTGGATCGCAGACATTCGAGGAGCGTTTGAGTATGGAACGGACAGGCTTTGGGTCAATAGAACTATTTATGCAATTAGAAAAAAGGTATTATTAGAATTGCTAACCAAGTTAGTTTTTACTGCAATACTTTTTACTAAGCTGTATAATTACTATGAATGTGACCATAATACAGCTGTATCTGTACTTTGTATAGTCCAACCTTTATACAAAAAAGGAAAAAAACACACATGAAAAATGTTGTCGAATTTTCAAATTCTTGTAAAATGTAATTTAAGGACACTTTTCAAGTAGCTAAATAAAAAAAAATCCGTCATGCTTGATGGATTTTTTAATGATTACACGACTTTTGTTGAGGACAATCACTGAATTAGACCACGAATAAGCAACCCTTAAAGAAATCTTTACGACAAGCCTTTGTCCTATAGAAGATACACTTCTAGTTAAAGCAAATGAACTAAATTACAAGTATTCGATAGTCAATATTGCGAGTATTTTTGGCGTCAATTAGCTTTTAGTCTAGTATCTAATTTCAGGTCGCTGAGAGACGGATGGCTCGTCTGTCAGTTTCGACATCTCAATAGTCGGTAGTTATTTTTATATACTACTGTATTTCTTGCTGATTTGACTCTTTTATAAAATTCGTTCTGATAAGTCGATTGTCATGCGATGGTGATTTTTGTATAATAGTATGTAATAACTACTCGTACTTTTAAATAAATATTGCTTTCTAGTTCTTATTCCATTTAAACAATGCACTAAAATAACTGTGTCAAATAATTTAATCTTTTACTATTTCGTTTGTACAAAAATATTCCTATAGAATATTCCTAACGACAAATTTGTGTTATAGATACATTTTAACGATACAAAATACTCCTATTAAAACAATTAATTAGGCACATCATGATGGCGTATCTAAATCCTATACCGCTACAACTTAAAATCAGGTAATGATGTTAATAATCTGTAGTAACCACACTTGAAACCAATCCTTGCTTTTAAGATTACCAACACTGCCTCTGACGTCATGAAAGTTACATGAAAACTTATTTCAAATACACACACAGAAATCTTTATCAAAAAATATTCAATCTTTAGCAAAGCAGGTTTATGTCAAACTCGAACCGTCTCAAACCACCACCCAGCTACATACATATGACACGGCTACTGAATTAAACTATCGTACGGCACACAACATAACACGATGCATGTATAAATGGCGCCGAACTAACTCGGATAGTTGGAGTCACGGAAACGCGCGGGCTTCAATTTCCTCGCCCGATAGTTACGTGTTCACGGAATACGCCTTTTACTACACAAACACATTACATTAGTCATTTATTTGCTTGTAAAAGACCGCGTTTTATTCGTCCTCAACCGAAAATCCGGTTAAATGTTGATTCGCTTTGGACGAAATGGTATTATAAAGTTTATGCGCTCCTGGTACTTTGGGTGTTGTATTAGGAATTATTTGAATCTTGATCAAGGATATTTTTTTAACTTATCTCATTTTATTGTGGAAATAATCTCACCTATATACATTTAAAAAATGAAAAATATATTTATAGGTAGGTATGCTCAATTTGGAAATTTTTAATTTGCTTATTTTGTTGTTTAATAAAACTTCACTATCGGATTATGTAGTTTCTGTAACGAACAATTGAATAATAAGTATCTCATCACATACAAACACACAATTCCATTATTCATCATTTTAAAGCAAATTCTATATACAATATTTCTCACGTACAACGTATAACGACTGTCACACACAAAAATCTTTTTATATCAATATGGCAAACAAAAAAAATATTAATTGAACACGGCAAGCTGAGTGACAAAATGAATACGACTCTGCTAGTTTTGTGTAAATAATGACGCCCGTTTGTCAAAGTTGTCAACTGTTATCTATCGTGACGTCAATATGTTCGAGTTATAGGTTGTTTGTGAATCGAACGCTTCCCCGATGATAGTTTGGAACAGACTTAATTTCTAATCAACTCTTACCTTACCTTACCAATGATATTATATTTAATAGATATGTTATAAGCGCAAAAATTTTAGGACGCAAAAACATCCTAATTAGGACGGCTCACCTTTAGGTGATTGCCGGTTGCATTCACGCGCAACTGACAAAACTAATTGTCTCTTTTTTTTGTTGGTTTTATCATTTATCTCTTTTCTATCGTTTTGACTTGTGTGAATGTGTGCTGCCGCTGCTGTGCGGAACACTTTTCCATTGATTTGTATGGGAATAACATATCTATTATACGTATAATATCATTGCTTCATACCGAGAGTTTTCTTTGTTCAAATGTCGCTTCCTTTAAACAAGTCGTTCTTTAATCACAGCGTTACAATTCTACACAAATAATTGATTGTGTGGTGAGTTAATTGAATATTAGATAATAAAAAAAACTTGAGAGGTCTCAAGGTACATCAGATATAACTGTTTGTAATTAGGTACATAAGCTAATCATAGGTGGCGTTGATTGTGTCCGAATCGCGCTATTGAAGTGTTATGTTTATTACTATGTAAGATTTTCAGTTTTATTATTAATTGCCTATTGTTTATAGGCAACCACCTTCCCACTCCTTTGGACAATAACTTCTTATATTAACAGATTTTGACACTAGTTAAATGCAACATTAAATTTAACCTAGTACGTTTTTAAGCATACAAAATGCAACACAACTTCATAATGAAAAGGTGGACGAACGCCATCGCCGTCAATGGCTGCGAAGTATTTTGTTTTTCAGCGAAACATTTTCAAAAGAATGTGAAATATAATTAAAATTCTTTCAAATTTATAATGTAAAAAATTGTTTACGAACATTTCATGGTAAGTAATTTTGAATGCGAGAAAATAGCTCTGTACAAGTTCAAATGATGCCAAGTGCGTGTTGGACTCGAGGGTCGAGGGTTCTGTTTGTTTTCAAAGTACCTAGTGTATAGTTACATTGTCTGGCAGAGATTGCTATGTAGCAATAAGGTCGCCTTTAGTGCATAAAAATTTAAGATTTCTTTGTATCTGTTTGCTGTGATTATTTTTTCTTTGTGTACAATAAAGTGTTTTGAATAAAATAAATAAAATAGTTAAATTTATGGGTTTTGAGTTTTTTTTTCAGATCTACTTTTGATAATTAGGTAACTTTAAGTGTCGAAGGATGGATTAATTGACTCGTAATTGACCTTTAGTGTCATAAACGATCGTATATTTTAATCACATTAACAATTTAAAAATTGCTATAACTAATAATTTCTGTAATGAGAGACAGACTACAGTACAAAGATAATATTTTTATATATATTTTTCTCCCTTTAAGGTAAGGAACCCTAATATTAAGTGATTCTTATAAATTTTTCACTTCTTGAATTCATATTAAAGGTTCATTTTGATGTATTTATTTGTACAGCTTGTTACTTAATTAAATAAGGTATTACACATTTCATTCACTATTATATGATTATTGTAACGTATTTCAAATTCATTA
This sequence comes from Eurema hecabe, assembly GCA_026213755.1. NCBI lineage: Eukaryota > Metazoa > Arthropoda > Insecta > Lepidoptera > Pieridae > Terias > Terias hecabe. Next base: position 8,450,773 of record JADANM010006787.1, on the reverse strand, counting down.
AGAAACATTTCTAAACTACCGCGACTTCGTTAATCAAAAATAAATAACATTCGTTAATCAATTAGTTATTATCCTTTCCAGTCTAAAACCAACAAAACAAAATCGTTAAAATGAAAGTGATGATAGGCAACTGATAAAGTTAGTGACCATCTATGGACAGTCGCAAAATTAATTCACATACGAATGCGTTGTCGCCCTTTAACAAAGAAAAAAAGAGTAAGTTATCACGAATGTAACTAATACGATTTCAATTTATGCATATAGATTTCTCAAGCGCCAATCAAACTCATTAATATCAGTACAATTGTATTGACTGGAAGTCGGATCAATTCTCGATGGCCGCTTCCAGAGAATTCCTTCGAACAGGAATAAATCAAATCAAAACTTTGTTCCTACATCTAGAACTGAAGTTTAAAATGAACGAGATTTCGCGAGCGCTTTGTGCAATGGTGGTCGCGTCACGAATGTTTAGCGCTGGACGAGAATAGCTGCGCATCGGTAGAATCGCGCTCGTAATTGACGTATTGGTGCGAGAAAGACAACACGATTGGGGAACCAATCAACGCTCGCGCACCCGACGTTCACGCGCTGTTCGATACCTAGCTTGGAAAATTAATTTTTTTAGTTCTAAATTCTACAATACTAGCCACAAACAGACATAACAATCAACCAACTTCACTCTTAAACCACGCTATCTTTTTAGAGCCGCATCAAAATCTATTGCGTAGTTTTGAAAGTCTAATACAAACAGTTGTTTTATACTATCATGTTTGTATTTATCTATGTATCTAGTCTCATCTCTACAAAATAAACATTTTATCGTGTGTTTTTTATGCATTAAATACATACTCCGATGGGGATGGTTTAAATAATTATAATACTTTATGCCCAGTGACAGATTATATACTATAACATTAAATACTACAATAGTTCTGCAACTCCGAAGAAACCACGAGTAAGTATATATAGCAACACCACAAGACTAAAAAAAAATACAAAAAGAAATTAAAATTAAACTGTCTCAGTCTAGAACTGAAGGCTAAAATAAAACGTCCGGAACATTCTAGAACATTCCATTTTAACATAATATGAAGCTTAGTTTTCATTTCTTTAAATAAAAATATTATTTAGTCACGTTCCTTGGTCTATCGTGAGTGTAGTATTGCCAGCTCTACTTGATACGAACAAGGTAGGCGTGGGCTTTATATCTCACTAGCTGTTGCCCGCGACTCCGTCCGCGTGCACTTTCATATAAACTTTGACCCCCCTTACCCCTAATAACCCTTTTTTCCAGTTAAAAAGTAGCCTATGTTTTATCTCAGGCTCTAGACCATCTGTATACCAAATTGTATTACAATTGGTTCAGCGGTTTGGCAGTGAAAGCGTAAAATTATACAAAGTATCAACCCCTCGCGCAACCTTTTGGGGGTTGATTTAAAAAAAGTAGCCTATGTCCTTCCCCGGGCTCTAGACCATCTGTGTACCAAATTTCATTACAATCGGTTCAGTAGTTTTAGCGTGATGGAAAGACAGACAGACAGAGTTACTTTCGCATTTATAATATTAGTATGGAAGTATGGATCACAATATCAATTATATACTATACAATATACCACACCTAGAACTGCAATATGAAGCACGCAAACTGAAGCCATTTCAAAGAAAATAATTTGTCTACTTCCATAGATCGTAGCTGTAGTGCATCGCATCAAAAATTCGTAAGTTTCTCGAAGATTTAAAATTTTCCACATTTATAGGGTAAATTTCTTATAGCAGCAACATTATCGGTGGGCTTGTATCATCTGTACAACACTGTATATGTTGAATCCTATCCTATTAATATTATAAACGTAAATGTGTGTAATAATGTATGTATGCATGTATATTTGTTATTCTTTCACGCAAAAACGGCTAGATCGATTTTGTTGAAATTTGGTATGTAGATAGGTGATATTCTGGATTAATATATTGGATACCTTATGCCCCGAGAACAGGAACTACGGAAGTAAAACCGCAGCTAGTCTTGAATAAATACCATTAGCGCGATTCAGACCTTCTCTGACACAAGTACACGTACGTATGTCTCATAAATATTACATCGTATGTAAAATCTTTATTATTTGTGAATTCATTGCAATATCCACATACAGTAGCAAATAAAGCCTCCCTCGCCCGCCAGTACCGCCTCTTATATTTTAATTACGTTATGGCGTAAGTCATAAGCGGAACGATTTGTCTTTATTAATATTATCGCTAAATAATTAAAAAAAAAATCGTTAGTTCTGTCCCTTTATCCCTATGTATGTTTAAATCTTTAAAATCTCAGAATCCGATTCTCATCTAAATATATAAAAGAAAAACTGACTGACTGACTGACATATCAACGCACAGCCCAAACCACTGGACGGATCGGACTGAAATTTGCAGTGCAGGTAGATGTTATGACGTAGGCATCCGCTAAGAAAGGAATTCCCGAAATTCCCACGGGAACGGGAATTAGCGGGATAATCCTTTTGTATGAAAAATCTAAACCGCTTAAGTTAGACGCTTGAAATTTGGCATGGAGGTACCTTAGTAAACTTAAAGCTTATGATTATTTTTTGTGAAGCTTTAGAAGATTTCACAATAATGTTTTTTTTTTTATAAGATCACTGCCTGACTAAAATAAAATATCAAAGAAGTTTCATTTTTATTAAAGCAACTGGGCCAAATATTGTTACAATGTAAGTACTTAATGTACCTACCTATATATACATTGTACAATTTTATATTTGCCTTTAACTTTTTAAACATAGGTATAATTAAGCATACATTATAATAATACATTAAGCTATAATTGTATATGTATAATCATGTATATATAACTCAATACCTAATACACTTATTTACGAAACAAAATCTGCTTCTCTACGTTTATTATTCTAATAACCATTAAACGCCTTATAATATTAAAATTAAATTAAATTCTTGTTTATCGATTCTATCAAAAAACTAACGCATTAATTTATTAAATTTAAACTAATCCTTCGATGTTATTTCAACTTGTACCACAAGGCAGAACGCAGCGATTCACTCTAGTACACTGTCGAAATGGCGTCCGTTATAATGTCGTGTGCCTTTGAACGAATTACACGCCAATTAAACCGTTTCACCCGCCATCTGTACCGAAAAATGTAGAATGACGTCATTACGCATTGGACATGCGACTAGTTTGTAGGGGACTTTTAATTACGTTGTTAAAACGAACGCGGTAATTATTGTCGAGAGGTGTAAGACTTTTTTTGGGCGTCTTTAGTCTTGAATAAATTGGCATAAGTACTTAACATGATGCTGAAAACTGAAGGCAAACTCAGGAAGCACCTTTTATAAATGTACCTGAAACAGATGTAGGTAATATACATTAATCAAAAAGCCTCTCATAAACTTAATAGTTTTAAACTAAAGAGAATACAATTATCAATAAATCATACTACAACGATACTTCACAACAATATACAATAGTCATAATATACTCTATTGATTGATAAGGCTTTTCAATGGTAGATTCTGCCACCAAAACATTCTAGAACAATCGCTCTCTTACAAGCTGTATCAAGCGGCTTCCCGTTAAAGTAACTGCTAGTAATGTGCCGAGTTCTGAATCGTACTTGTGACATGAAACCATTAGGGCCCAACGGCCGGCCGGTCAGTTGTTCAATTGTTCGTGGATTGTTCGTGGACACCGTCACCTTAGTCAAGTCTATACCATACCCCGTTTAAATTTCCATTTTCAAACAACTATTCTAAACCTAACTGCGCAATTACGAAATGAAAATTTGCACGACATCATTAACAAATAAACAATAGATAATTATTCCACGAACGATACCGATAAGTCAAAAACAAACTAACATACAAACATCGAAACTACTTCCGTGACGCGGTCCATTAAAGAACTGTCTCGAATAAGGCGCGAACTTTGATTAACGACTTTACGACTGTAAAATTTTATCCATTAACTTTCCTTTGCGGTATGCGGTTAAGTTATGATGTATACAAATCGTGTTTATTATAGCTTTTACCAGGGGTAGGTTCTCCTAGCAGGAGGCCGACTGGGTGGGTACCACCACAGTGCCAGGCATTCTACCGCCTGAGCAGTGATATGCAAATGTCACTGCGCTCCGGTCTGAAGGGTACTGTAGCCAGCGTGACTATTGAGCCAATGAGTCTTAACATCTTGTGACTCTTAGTGGGGAGCGTCGGTGTGGTGCACCTCTATCCGGAGTAGCTTTAGCAAAGTTCCGGGTAGCACTGTACTGGTTATGGGCTGGCGTTTCTCTTAACATCAGGAGTACGTCCAGCTCGTCTCCCTACTTCATTGCATAAAAAAAAAGCTTTCCTAGCTGCATAGATTACATTTCTATACTTTTAGAGTTCCGTACCAAAACGTTCCTATTCCTGAGATTCCGTTATCTGTCCGTTTATTGTCACCACACTGTCAGATAGGTGATGCTATACTAACAAATACTAAAATCGTAAAATAAATATTTAAAGGGGATCCCATACAACAAGCTTCATTTTTGTACTTGTTTCCGCTCAATATTAATTACTACTACGTGAAATATTCACAGAAAACACCGTACCATTGTTATACATAAATCCCTGTTCCATTATGGTCACATGGTCTATGAACACGTCGCGGGGTATATTAAAGTTGGTCGTGGCCTTGCGCCATGCACCAAGATTTTCAACAAAAAAAGGACGACATCGCTTCCCAGTATATAAGTTCCTCGGGCGCGAACGAAGCGTCTTCTACATTCTTCCAGAGCGCTGCAACACTCTGGAGTATGCTAACGGACCCTTTATTCATCGAAAGTTACAATTTAGAAGCATTCAATAGAAGAGTGAATCAGTTTCTTGTAAAGAAAAACATGCTATTAGGCCAAAGGCCCGACTCAAATTGCGATAATCTCTAGAAAAACTTATTTATTATCTAACTAACCTAAAAATAAGGAGAAGCAGCAATTCTTAAAAAATTATAACATAAAATCATTATCTTCATATTACTAATCAAGTTTCCATCAACTAATATACATTCTAATCTTATGGCAGCCATTTTAAAATCCAATATGGCGCCATTACCGAAAATGACTCAAGTAATAAAACAAATTAGTAACTAAACGTCGAACGCGACTCG
>JADANM010006787.1:8413160-8426004 GCA_026213755.1 Eurema hecabe | reverse complement strand
TGAATTCATTTCAAAATATTTTTTATTTATTTTAGTTACTATACACAGATAATATGTTAAAAAATTGTATAATATTACGTAGACAAAAATTCAAAACTTAATGGTAAGTGCGTGTTTCGGAACACTGGTGCGAAAGTGATGACGCTATGCAAAAAGGATTGTTTATCTCGTTTTCTCCTAATACAGGGAATAGACAACCATTCGTTCTTTTGCATTACTTAGCAGGATTAAAACATTATTGTTTTATAGAGGTCATGGTACGAATCTGAGTAATGTTATTTTAAGCTTAAAACAAAACGTTCCTGATACATGATAGTTTTGTAAAAGATTGTGGTTGGCCCCCAGCTGTCTATTCTTTATACGTCTATGCCATTATGAATATATTTCTCGATATAGCTGCGATAATTTGCTGTTGTTACATTCCTGATTATTATATATACATTTCTAAGCCATTGACTTGTATGTGGTAATTTTTAGAATATAATAGCTTCATTTCTAATTGTAGAATAGCACGTAGACTTAACTATATGTTAAATACGAAATATGTACAATACTTTTTTATATTTAATAAAAACAATTTTGTGAAATATAAAAATAATAATTTTAATTAACTTAATATATCTAAAGTAAATAGATAAGCTTTAATTTGAGCTTGATATAATATAACAGTACTGGAAAAATATGATAAAACATTATATGTGTACCTTTCTGAGCTGTTAATAATAATTTGGTAATTTTGAATTTAAAATTTCGAATCGCTAAACAAATTCATATACATACCAGACTATGATACAAAGATTAAGTAATTACTAAACTTGGTGCGTAATAAAGTTTTCATTTTATTAAATAAAAGATAAAAATCTTTATTAAACTTGGCACCATATTATTCAAAGTATAATAACACTTGTATCGTCATATGTATGGTCATACGCAACAAACATTTCCTGGACTAAAGCAACTTTAAAACCTCCTTTAATCCAAACCTCCTTCATTTCAACGATTATCCCTTATGCTACTTCACACAACACAGCACTCAAACCGTCTGTACTGGCTTTAGAGTAATTCGATCACCGCTAATCTGTTACCAAATTGAAACAATTTTGTGTTTGCGCACGCCTCATTTCTGATCGAATTAGAATCGGCTTGGAGCGAGCACCATTGGCACGTTCGCTTCAAATCAAAGGTCTTTCCTGACAGTACATAATTTATTATTCCATGTAATTTGACGGCGAATACTTAAACTTTTTCTTTTGATAGGAAATTCGTAAGACATCTTGAGGTATCTATGGAAAAGATAGGTTGTACATTAGTCAGTACTTAAACTTTTCTCTACTCTATGATGTTCTACTATGCGAAGGCATAAGGTATAAGGATAGGGTTTGTTCGTATACTTTTCTAATCGCCTGTACACTCTGATGTTTGAACGCGATAATCTTTGGAAATATGATTCGAATTCTAAGATATGATTTCCTTTTAGCTATGTTTTGCTATATAATAAAGGCAAAAACGCTAGACGCGACAAATTCAACTAAGCCGTCAACTTAATCGTTTTAAAAGCTCATTAAAGGTTTGCAAACTAAAATAGAACTGTCAATCAATATAATTAACTATAACTGAAGGAAATCTGATCCTAATCTCGGTTTTCAAAGAGTATTATTGTACAAAGGAAAACCAATTCATTGGTTTTCTAGTATGGACGTCAATCGTCATTATCGAAATTATACATTGAAATCTTAAAAATATCTAATGTTGTTTTATGTTTAAAAATTATTAAATATAATTATAAAATTCTCGGATGATTTTGATCTCACTCTACAAACTTTTGTTACCATCGTAAATAATGATGACTAAACTTAAAATATCACCTGCTTTTACATTTGTATTAAAACGCATTAAAATTAAACTCTAACAGCAATCCTTTAATAATTCTAACAGCAAAAACGGCAGAAACATCAAAATGCGCTTATTAAATCGTCTGCCTATTTGGTTAATTGGCCATAAGTTTCGCTGTTGGCAGACAGATTGAAGTCTGACAGTGTTTGATGAATCACACATGGATTATTCGCCAATTTCTATTTAAATATGTATTAGATTCGAGTGGAATCCATATATTACATTGTCCGATAGACGTTTTTCTGCCATTTGGTTTGAGACGGGAGTGTGCCTTAATCAGTGTCCAAGCATTTACGAAAACAACTGACGTATACTTTAATTAATATATTGTTAATGCATAAGACTGTAGTTCTTAATAAACGTCTTTGGACATTTCTTCTGTAACTAATTAACATTCTCACATAAATATAAATGACAAAATAAACATTAAAACAAAACGATCACGTTGAAAGTAATAACTTTTTATGCACAGTTAAGCAAAATATTAACGTTAATAATCTCAAGATCTAAGGCACATTTACTGAAGCTCAGTAATAGGTATTAAAATGTTTGGCCTAATTATTTTGGTGCCTTGAGGGAATATTGAGGATGTCAAGGGCAAAGGCGAAATCTACGTTGCGAGGCTATGTATTTAGGTCTTGTTTGAATTAAGGATAACAGGCTGATTACTATCTACAATTGCTCCCAGATTTTATACGAAATATCGACTTTGAACTACGCTTATGTAATTGGAATTGAACTGGTTTATTTCAAAACGAATATAGATTAATTAGTGTGCATCAAGTCGGATAACTAATTTTTTATTATTGTTATTTTTTTTTAATAATATAAAAAAACAAGATACCGACTTTTGCGATGAAATCGCGTGATTAATCAAGTCTTTGATAAAATGACAGCTACTATTATTGATACACAAATGAATAGGTCGATATTTCTACCATTTCACAGAAAACCAGAGCAAAGCAGTCAAATCTCGTAAGAGGCGTCCTTCACGGCTTTACTCCTCGTTTTTAAGGTCTTCGTTGGATTTAATACTTTCGAAAGTTTAGATTTTTCTAGCACTGCACAGCATACATAGCATTGTGTAGCAATATTATATATAATATATAAAAGGGATTACCGACCATTAGTCGACTCTTCTGCTAGGCACACCAAAACATAAATAAATATAAACCCTAGCCTAAAAGATAGCACTTTTAAATAGACAAAAACCTTTTTTTCAGAAATATGAAATATTCTAGACTGAAGCTTATCGCGATTAGTATTAAAACGTTTGACCTAATTATATTCAGGCGCCTTCGAGGAAATATTGAGCATGTCAGGGTCGCGCCGAAATCTGCGCCAGTCGCTTTAAACCATGCCGCTTTAATTGAATTCCTTGATAAACGGATGTTGGCAACTACGGTAACGTTAAAGCGCTATCACTAACTCGCGAAAATATTTTCTTATACAAATTTTGTCATCTAAAGACTACTAAGAAACAAGTGTCCGATTCGTGAACCTGTTAATATTACTATTGCTATGATTTATAACTAACTTGAATTTTTTTAGTTTACTTAACGAACATAGGATCTACTTACGATAGGTGTGTCGCAAGAATTTGAGAATTTCCTTGAATTTGGGTAATTATTGCACTGGAAACATAATCTTCAAAATTATTTATTTATTAATTTTTGTTAAGAATTTTTGAAGAAGAGAATATCCAGGCTCAGACATAAGTAAATATTATGTACGTACCGAGTCTTAGTAGCTACCTTAAAATCTGTATCCAAATATTACCACATCGAAGAAAGTAAATTTATAAATTTTCCTCTACGGATAGTAACGAACCGTCGAACCGATCTGTTAAGGACCCTCTAAATGAGAGCAATTAAGAAAACCCTCAAATCTTGCATTTAAAGAAATGTTTGCGGGTGAGCGAGCCCTTTATTTTTACTATTGAACATTTTTCTACTTGAGTAATTCAGTTGGGTTTTTCCCGAGAACGGGAAAGCCAAACAGAAATGTGATGATGAAGTCTGTATGAACGTACAGTTAGTCCAGTTCGTTGTAGCCCCTAAACTACCAACCCGATTTTAATGAATGAGCTGTCAAAGTATTCGTAATAATTGCGTGGGTAACATAGCCTATAGAAATTTGATCAGCTTCAGTTATTACGCATCAAAATCGGTTCGAAAAGCAGTTTCTCTGGTTGGTCTTCAAGATATAATGATAAAAAGTATCATTACAATAGGGATCATTATCCTGTGAACGTTAAGAAGCGACAATATACCATAGGGTTTTATCTTCAATTTATGTAAAGGGAAACAAAATTTTCCAAGCATGAGGCAAGTATTTGTGGAATTTAGAAATTTTACATTATCAAGAGGGGTTGATACGAGCCTCTAATTTATTCCCCAAGACTCGTTAATACTTTACTTTGACATTTATAATACCTTAATATGGTGCAAAGGCAGGTCGGCGTATTAAAATTCTTAAGGCGAATATTTATAATGTACTTAACGCTGTATTAGGAAATATTATATTTAGAAAATTATAAACATGTAAAAGTAAAATGACATAGGATATTCTGTGGGCAAGATGGCGGTTATTTGACATGTATGACAGATAATAAATTGACATAGACTGAAACCTTCACACATTTACAACTTTATATTTTGATGTGATTTATTAAGTGCGAATAAAGTATTTCTAAAAACTTTTTTAATATAAAAGGTGTTATTAAACTTTTACTATCTTAGAATGTGTTGTAGAATAACAATTCTATGGAGCGAACTAAGATATATTTTTCGATATTTCTAACAGTACTATTTAATTCTAGCATAAATTTATAACGCCATCATCTCCGTTCTCTTAAAACAACGTATATAATATAATATATCTAATCTTGTCTAAACTTTATTTGATTCTGACTACTGACTCGTTAGAAGCCAGGGTAACTACTTACCTACTACTAACAAGCAGTGCATACAATCAAGAACTATAATCAAATCTCGAACGGAACTCCCAACTTCCAGAATCAGAATCTGTTCAATAGATTCAAAGTAACGCCTGAACCGTTCACTTCACTCGCCATTCGGCAATCAAAAGATTTGAGTGAATGAAAAATTTTCACAGCAACGGCTCCCGGTTCGAACGCATCGTACTGATAACGTCAGACATTCTTTAGCTTGGACAAAGGGAATCGTTAAATTGTTGGTGAACAGTTTTTTCCCGAATTGTGCTGAGTTTTTAGACTATTAACTATGCATTGTTATCTATACATATAATAAAAACGTAACGAGTCGCTGTCTGTACATGGAAGATGTATGAGAAAAAATTATAGGGGACCTTTATTAACGCAATAGAACCCAAAACAATGATTTTTGAAATTTTTGTGTGTTTGTTTGGGCACGCTAATCTCAGAAACGGCTTATCCTATCTAGATGGGGTTTTTCATTATATATTGTGGTAAGCTTCACTTAACATTTAGTGTTTAATTCATGTCAATCGGTTGATAAATAAAAAAGTAATGGCAATTTAAAGAATCACGTTGAACTTGCTTAACTGTTGATGCGGGTTAGGCATTTTCAAAAATGCTGCCCAAAGTCACTTTTCTACGCGGGTGAAGTCGCGGGCACAGCTAGTCCATAACATAATCTCTAGCCGCGGACCTTCATGTGTCTGTTGACGGTTAACTCAACTGTTAAACAAAAATTGTAAAACATGTTTTAACGGCATTTTATATTTAATAGATTAATGTTTTGTTCTGAACTAGCAAAACACGATTCTTTTTTATTTTTCTTGGTTTTTATGTGTAATCTAAATAAAAAAATGTTTTGTAGTTGATAATTTACGATATAATTTTTATAAGGCATCCGAAATCCTAATCATACACTATTCATAATTCTCAAATTCCTGTTGTAAGTGACAAGCCTCTTCTTACCTTTATTTTAGACATATATACTTAGTATTTTTAACACAACTACCTAAAAAAAGTTTTCCGATGTTAAAACCAACACGTCAAGATAAGAAAACCCTTATTAAAATATGATTGTAATAACTAATAATTATGAACGTAATATAAATTAATCGAATCATCGAATAATAATAACTTATTATTATTTAAATCTAAGAGACCAACATAAATCAGCCAGTAACTAGACAAAGCCCCATTAGGTCCTTATTAATTTCGTGTTTAGTGAATCACAAATGGCTACCCGACCATTTATAACGGACATAAGCCGGGTTAGGGACCTGGGAGGTTTAGTCCGACATGAACATCGTAATTGAAGACTAGTCGAGTCATATGGCAATACTTGCTAACAAGTCCTTTTGCTTATTTGCATATGGTATACAAAATATTTAGTTAGTATTAATTAAACCTCCTTCACGACCGACCTATGTAAAAATAAAAGGGCCTAGATAGCTAATATTCTGTTTACCTTTCCTGTGAAAAGTTTTTATTTTCGATGAGAGCATAAAAGTACCTAAAACATAGAAGTTATTTGACAATCATTAAAGTCTATACTTTATTTTCATAACGCAAATTAAAAATCTTAAAAATCTTAAAAATAACGAGCAAGCAATTAAGAGCGATAGGGGATATAAAATTATGAATTTAACTCTAAATTCTAATACAATAGAATATTATGACATGACAGTCACAGATTATGCAAATAAATCAATCGGCATAAAAAATAATGTTACGTTTCATATAATTTTGTCTAGACTCAGAATAGGTAAATGTCAATGTGACAAAAGTTTTACCGCAATTTATAAACCACAGATTATCCAGAACTAACATCACTTTACGTTAAAAAAAACTTACTAAACAATAGTATATTACGGTATTATACTAAAAGAAAGAACCCCTTTGGTGTCACAGCAGGCTTTTACCATACGACTTATTTAATTATATTATAACAGGAAATACGTAGGAACCCTCTTACGTTAAAATATTATTACTTCAATTATTGGAATGCAGTGAATATATTTTTTATAAAAATAAGGATTGAACTTATTCAAATGAAATAGCTAATATTATTTTAAACAAATGATATTTATTTTCGTTACCTTAATTTTCTACAACCAACATTTCTATTTCTATTTAAAATCTCATAAAACCTAACATTTTTCTTAATTAACACTTATTATCTAATTTAAAAGCTTAGCAAATGACAAATTATAATAATTTATCTGTGAACTTTCCAGTATTCGCACGGCGCCATGTTTACCGCCAATTTGTATATGAAAAAGTTAAACTGTCAAATTCCCGCGCGTGCAGTGCAAATAATTTTAGAATACTATTTTAATTTTAAAATAATGTTCTTTGACTATATTATAAGTTTAAATTATAATAATCATAAATATAATAATGGCTTCTGTTGTGTTTGAAGTTTGATAATTAAAATTCGATGGCTGTTGAGAGAAACTTGTCTTCGTTTATTCCTGTAAGTAGTAGGTAGTCAAATTTATTCCATCGCTACACCAAAATAGTAAGAAATATATTTTTGCTTCGATAACTTAAGTTATTTGTTTATGTTTAGAAGTCTCCGGTATTTTCTATCAAAGAACTGTGTAATTTTAAGTTTTATGCAATCATAGTATAATTTAGAGACAGCGCCATCTTGTATTTGTTGTAAAAAAATTCCTGAAAGGGTCAGTTCCTTAATAGTTGGTAGTTCTCATATATTTCGTTAGATAGCGCTATAATTTTTAATGTTCTAAACTGGTGATCATTTCAACATTGTAGTACAGCAGGAATATCATAGAGGGCGCTGTATTAAAAAAGAATTTAAAATCAATTGTAAGCAAAATATTAATTTTGTTTGACAAATACTTATTCATACTGATACTACAATATATTGCTAATAATACTACAATAAATCATAATAACTGTATATAATTCCTCTTTAAAACAGTTTTAATTTTTGTAGAAAATATTTGTACATTACAATAAAAACTTAGTAAATATTAGTAACAAAACAACAGACAAATTTTTGTATATACCTGAATATCATCGTTGTCACTGAGACTCGCCTCCCAGAAATCTTCTATGTTCTCCGGAAAGTCGCATTCCTTTGTCGGATCAGGGCTCACCGCCTCCCGACGCTGCTTAAACACAAATATAAGTCCACCATACTCTTCTATAGGCCTCCACGCACCACACATTGTACCCACAGTTCTTTTCTTCACATCATCACTATCAATTTTAATTTTTTTCACTGGAATATGGTCTACAGTTTCATCATTCTTTATTTTTAGAGATGCCATAGCGGAAACTTTTTTGAAATTAACTTTGAACTGTGCTAATGATAAAGTTACTTTACTTAAATAATATGCTCTTAATGAGAGAATATATAACTTGGCTTTATTCATAAGTCAGTATATGAAAACCCAAACCTAATTTTTAGTAATAATTAACTGTAATAAAAGCATAAATATATAATTATAAAATATATAAATACAATAGTATAATGCTATTAATTTTTAAATTTATAATTTTTAATATAATATTTGAAGCATGCTGTGTTCATTTATAATAATTATGAAATGCAAGGGTAATAATTTAAAAAGACGCTCGGTACAAATATAATAACACTTTCACACACCGAACGGCTTACAATATTTTATTTTTTATTTAAAAAGTATACTTTTTATAACACATGTAAGGTTATTTACCGCTCGTGTTTATAAACTAAGCGCACGTCCTTTTAACTGTCATTATCAATTGTCAATCGTCAAATTTTGATGGAAATGTCAAAATGACAGCTCGTTTCATTCTACGAAGTCAATAAAATATGTTACATAGTAGTGGACATAATATTAAGTACCTATATTAAAATAAAACGGTTTCATTTAAATTAAAGCATTTAAATCTAAATTTTGGTCGATGTATAGAACTAAAAAAAAACATATTTTCTAAGCGTTATATTGTTAGAGACATACTTTAAAATAAATTCGCCTCATTCAAAACGTCATTACATCGTTTTTCTTTGATCATAGATTGAATAAGGTTTTAAAACACAATCAACAACAGTTCGTCTTCATATAAACATTAGGTACCTACTTGTTGTTATTGAAAACATAGAAAGAATTGCTTATAGACAGACAACCCTATCCAGTGAATTTATTTACATGTTAAAACGGAGTTAGGAAAAAATCAACCCGTAGCATAAACACTCATTTGAATTTGAAAGCTATCTTTTATATGAAATGTTTAGGTGTTAGGTACGTAACAAACATCTATACGACGTAACGAGTCACTGTCTTTCTGAGACCTTTATTAACGCAATAGAACCCAAAACAATGATTTTTGGAATTTTTGTCTGTTTGTTTGTGCACGCTAATCTCAGAAACGGCTTATCTTATCTAGATGGGGTTTTCGATTATAAATTGTGGTAAGCTTCACATAACATTTAGTGTTTAATTCATGTCAATCGGTTGATAAATAAAAATGCATTTTCAAAAATGCTGCCCAAAGTCTCTTTTCTACGCGGGTGAAGTCGCGGGCACAGCTAGTTTATAAATGAGGAACATCAAAAAACATATCGTTAACACGCGAACATTTCGTGGCTTTATTTAACTGGGCTATATTTTAAGACACTTAGGAAATGTACCACTAAGTTTAAATTTGATCTAAGTATTAACTTTCTGTTTCATTTAACACAGAAAGTTACAATTTCTAATAAACCAAAATTTATAAGTATTGAATTTTAGCAGTTCAACTGACAACTAAGGCTTATAAAGGCTATAGGCTACTAAGCAGACATGACGGCTCCTAGGCCGCATCTTAGCTTACCATCAGGCAGGATCGCGGCCAAATGTCTGCTTCTCTGATATAAAAAAAACAATTTTTATGATAGAATGAATGATGTAAAATTTACTTATATTTGAAATACCATCAAAAGTAAAGTTTTCCTCCGTCCCCTGAACGTGATTATTACACGTTAAATAAGCTGTTAAGTTGTAAGCAATGCTTCGTCATCAGCTAATACCGTCAGCTGTTCTTTCTCAGCCGATACAGATTCCATCACGGCTCTGACTGGCAGTTTTGCTGAGACTCACTTTTTTTCATCTAAATAACTGCGCACTTCATTTAGCAATGTTAAATTAAACCAAATAAGTAGGAAAGTAAAGCTTTAATGAACGCCTGATACGAAATATTAGCAATACTATTTATCTATTTTTAATACACTTTGATTGATTGTAGACTTATATTAAGTCGATTCTTTTTGTCGAATCTTTTCTATTTCTCTCGCTTGTAACGAAGAAATTAGCCATTTTTAAATATGGATATTTATAGACCTAAATAAAGGTAACTGCTTAAGGTTTAAATAATACTGATTAAAGACTATTTATTTCTTTTCTTATATATATGTATAAAGAAAAACATTAACTCTACGTCGCAACTTGTGTTAAAAAGTCTTAGTGGCATTTCGCGTCTTACAAAAATTGTAAATAGCCGTTTTTTGCGATATATTGATCATTGTATTATATTTCGTCTTTCGATAGTGGAACACACATTTACCAGCTATAGAATCTTGCAAACTTATAGTGTTTTAAGAACTTATGGCCAAATACTCATACGCAAATTAAATTTAAGCACATCTTAAGTCTCGTAATTTTGACAGAATTGTATGGCGAACTGTCAAATCGGACCGGTTTAAGTTGTACTTAAATTTAAGTTTCGTTTCAGTATTCCGGCATTAGTATGACAATATGAAAGGACACAAGGCGAGTAGATTCAAATAGTGTAGGACATATCCAATTCGCAAGATCATTAGTATGATGTATGTTTGTTATTGCCCACTCACACGATTGGACGGGTCTGAGCGCATAATCGTCCGTCGCGGACATCTGTAAAGTATCAACTAAATGATCCGCGGGCGTGACAAATGGGACACCTTAATAGTCGCTAGGTTCTTGTGCGGGGCTGCTAAACGTGCTCCAGTCTTAGGTGCTTATAAAAGTATTGTCTGATTTGAAGGCTGCTCTATAGCGTTGTTAAATTGCTTCAGCTCTTAATTTGAGAAGACTATGAAAATGATATTTGATGCATTAAATATTTTTTATTTTTTTTACACCTTTATAATCAATATCTTATCGTTATAAAAAGTAAATTTTTCAATCAAACAATTTTGATCTTTTTACCGAAACCGGTGGTATAATTAGTAGTTAATCTGATATCAAAAACAGGTGTGGGTTTCACGCAGTTGAAATATCGGGACATACATATAAATCCTAAAAATAAATGGTACAAAAAACTCGCGAAATTCATGGCCAAACTCACAAGAAATGCTTTGTAACTAAAGACGTAGGAACAGTTGTATTAGCGCTGGTTTTTCCTCCCCATACGTCATGGGCAATCCTGTTTAGTGAGACACAGCAGTGCTGTGTTGATGTCACATCATCTTCCGTTACGAGAATGTTATATAAATATGTCCGAGTTATTCTTTTTGTGCTAGGCGTCATGAAAATTGTACTTAGTACGATTCGTTTTACTACTTCTAATACATACTTATAAATAGTTTATAGATAATTCATGAATATTTAAGTGTTCAGTTATTCTAAATCAAGAGTCTAGTCTATACTAATATTATAAAGAAGTAAAGTTTGTGTGTTTGTTAAATTGTAAGGGGTGATCTCGGGATCTACTTAACCGATTTTAAAAATTCTTTCACCAATAAAAAGCCACATTATTGCTGAGTGTCATAGGCTATATAAAAACCGAAAAGGATAATTTACTTTATGCCCTGTGCACGGGCAGGGGGTACGGGTCAGCTAGTAATCTATAATACTAAGCTAGTAATCTATAATAAAAATACCTTTACCCTCATTATAATAATGAGGGTAAAGGTATTTTTGATATAACTACCATCTCTGGATGTATTGAAATGACTGATTTTTATTATACTGTTTATAGAAATTCAGAATTATTGTATAGTATTTAATTTATGAAGTTATTTGGATAAATGGACTTTAAGTACATATTTCACGCAAGAACTCCTAAACGCATATTGCAGTAATATCGAATGAAAGAAGATAAGACTCTGTAAAACACGTGGCCATATAAAAACTTATGAATAGATAGAGTTTTTTTATTGCTGTAGGTACGTAGTTCTACAAGAATGCGTCTTTCGCAAAAACATTCACTATGGTCATTAGCCATACACAGTAAACTACAACTATCCATTTTGTTAGCAACATAGCTGAAACAAGTAACATCACAATAGCTAACTTTCAGCATGTCTGCCAGAATTAGCCGCGTCGTTACTATCGGCCCGAGCGCCCACCTCACCCATAAATTAGTTGCTGCTTCGCTGCTACAAGGGTTGAGTGCGTTCCCGATGTCGCACGACATTTGGTTCAACCTACTTCAAAAGAGGAAGTTTCTCAATTCGACCATATAGGTATGTATGCATTTATACGTATCACTGTAATTATCTTAGCAGTAAATTAACTGATTCTGATAATGATGCTAGACATTATTGTGACAATCAAGTTTTTGCCGAGTGCTTTGTTATAAAGTGGAGTCTTAGAGCAAAAGAGAAAAAAACAACTGTTTTTAAAATAAAAGTAATTTAAGAAAAAAATAATTGATATAATAAATATCAAAATATCGAATAGATGTAAAAGGAAAAAAAATAAGAAAAAATGATTACAGAAATCACTTGAACTAGTGATATAAAATTAGATTTAAAAATCCTGAAAGTACGGTAAACACGTTCGTTTTGAAGACACTTACAATTTACATCCAATAATTTCTTTAACACAAATTAAATTGCAATTTAAAATAATTATCATAATAATAAGAAAAAAAACTAAATTAAAAGCCATCATAAATAACATGCAATAACTTTTACGTGGCTATACAATTTTTAACCAATAGACGTATCGTCCGTGCCAACGGAAACAGGATATAAAGCATGGACCATAGACTTTTAATCAATCTGCCCGAGTGGGACTG
>JADANM010006787.1:8352996-8392693 GCA_026213755.1 Eurema hecabe | reverse complement strand
AAAAGTTGCCTATGTTTTATCTCAGACTCAGACCATTTGTGTACAAAATATCATTACAATCGGTTCAGTGGTTTAGCAGTGAAAGCGAAAAATTATAAGAAGTTTCAAGTCCTCGCGCAATCTTTTGGGGGTTGATTAAAAAAAAAGTAGCCCTTGTCCTTCCCCAGGCTTTGGACTATCTTTGTACCAAATTTCATTCTAATTGGTTCAGTAGTTTTATCGTGATGGAAAGACAGACAACCAGAGTTACTTTCGCATTTATAATATTATTTTATAAAAGCAATATGGCAAAAGGGTGGAGACCTGGTGCCCTGAAAGACAGGCCCATAAAGCCTAGTTTAGGCATCAGTCTCCCTCAATATACTGTATCTTATTATGAAACGTTGATTGTAAATGGAAACAATGAATAAAACATTTTATTTTTTTTTATTAGTATGGATAAGTTCCTTGATACCTACGTCCCACCCGGTAGCGATGTTTTACTTTAGATCGGTTTTTATTGTTAAATAAGAATCCCCTTCCTGTTTTAAGCATACTTATGATTTATAGCATGCTAAAGGCAATAGCCATAACCTGGCAGGAGTCAACCCTGTACGTCATCAGCCCCTTTATTTTTCAAACTGTAAAAAAAAATCATTTTAAAACCTCTTTCCATAAGTTTCAAAATTTAATAGGTTTATTTATTGTATATCTTCACAAATTTAGAGCCTTACAGGACAACCGTTACTCCCAGGGTTCACTAGCTCTCCAGCTAAAAATGCAACTACTCTTTTTCCAGAAACATACATTGTATATACGCTAAGTTAAAAAACGTAAAATATACGTTGACATAATTTTCTGACCAATCTTCCAGCATCTTCCTTATGAATTTATACTAAAGTATTTGGTAACATGTGTGTTCATTCTTTAGGAATTAAATTAGTTTATATACAAATAATAAAATCAAAACAAAATATCCGAAAAAAACGACTTTAATATTATACGACGTTATCGATACCTGCTTACGTAGTTTACCAACGTAAATAGCATACCTGCGTGCATTTCAAAACTATCACTATTTTATTCACATTCCTGAAATGTTCATGAAAGTATATATAACCTTATATCATTTAAAACAATAGAGTTATAATTAAGTAAGGAGCTAAAATGAGTCTTCTACTTCACTTTTGCCTATCTCTACTCTTTGTAAGTGGAGTTCTTACAAAGTATCAGATTTTAGAAAGAAACTATCATAACATCTATGAAGCTGAAACGATTTTCGAAAAGTTTGTAGAAAAGTATGATAAGAAATATTTACCTGAAGAATATAACCATCGATTGGATGTGTTTAAAGATAATTTGATAAATATAAATAAATGGAATGAAGTCAATCCAGGAATGTTTGGGATCAATCATTATACTGATGTTAAATATGAAGAAATGTCAGGTTGTAGTCTTGAGACGACATCAAGGGATAACTCTTCAACTTATGAGATAAATCCAAATTTTGCTGCACCAGAATATCTAGACTGGCGATCATCTGGTATCGTTTCTCCTGTGAAGAATCAATTTATTTGTGGATCTTGTTATGCTTTTGGAGCTGTTGGTAAGTTTCTTTATGATAGGATACCTTCAAGCGGGCATGTCTGATAATCTAATCAACTCCTACTATGAGTGCTCGTTGCGTACGTGTGTCTGGTATTTAAGGTCTTTGTGATCTTTAAGATACGAATATTTTCCTGAAGGATGTATTTCATCTGTGATGTCGCGAGACGTAATTAGTTCCAAAATAATTTAGGTAATGGTAAGAGTGTATTCGTAATTGCGCAGTACTGTACGACTATATGGAAATATATTTCTACGTTTCTTTGTAGATGTAATAAGGAATTTATTTATACATACCTCAATGCTTCTCATTTTAGGTCACTTAGAGAGTATATATGCGAAGAAATATAAAGTAAAGCCTCCTGTATTGTCGGAGCAACAGATAGTTGATTGTGACGACCTCGACAAAGGGTGCTATGGGGGTATACCTCATCGCGTATATGAGTACGTGATCTTATAATATTATGTTTGTTTTACTAATGTCCCTTGAGAAAGTAGATATCTAACTGACTCTATTTTATGTCAACTAAGAATGCGCTATGGTTTTATTGACATTTATGCTTCTATGAAACGCCTATCAAATAAGCCTCCCTCTTGAACAACTCCACCTGACAAAAAACAGCATGAAAATCAAATGCGTAGTTTTAAATATTTAATCATACATAGGGACAAACAGGACTTATGATGACAATTTTTTGAACGTCCACGTGGTAAAAATATTTTATAAGACCATGACGATTCAAGTGTTACGATATGTCGCCTAGTTGATGAAGTTCCGAGTGTTGGATTTTACAGATACTTAAAGGCATCTGGTGGTATTATGCTGAGCGATGACTATATTTACGAAGGAAAACAAGGAGATTGTATGTTTGAGCGAGATAAAGCAGTTGTAAAAGTTTCATCTTCCGCCTATTTTCTATCTACAGATGAG
The DNA here is from genome assembly GCA_026213755.1 of Eurema hecabe. Lineage (NCBI taxonomy): Eukaryota > Metazoa > Arthropoda > Insecta > Lepidoptera > Pieridae > Terias > Terias hecabe. The sequence continues at coordinate 8,390,178 of JADANM010006787.1, read as the reverse complement.
TCTATATTAAAACATATGGTAGCAGACTTTGGGCCAATACCAATAAGTTAGTAAAGTTACCAATATTTTAGTTAGTGATAATGTTGTTTCATGAGGCTTTTTCTTTTCGATTCGATTCTTTTTGATTCTTATGCGAAAGCAACTCTGTCTGTCTGTTCGTCTGTCTGTCTTTCCATCACGCTTAAACTACTGAACCGATTAGAAACCGAAATTATGTACACTGATGGTCTAGAGTCTGGGGAAGGACATAGGCTACTTTTTTATTTTAAATCAACCTGAACTTTTTATAATTTTATGCTTTCACGGCCAAACCGCTGAACCTATTGTAATGAAATTTGGTACAAAGATGGTCTAGAGCCTGAGATAAAACATAGGCTACTTTTTTACTAGGAAAAAAGGGTTAAAAGGGGGAAGCAATAATATAATTCAAAATCTATTAGAAATATTGTAGACTACAATTAAAGAAATTGATGTTCCGGTATTTTTTATATTTTTGATGTATGAGTGTGTTTATTGTTTGAATTATATTTTATGTTTTTTCATTTTAGGTTTGTACGCATCTCCGAAAATTATGAGTTTGAAAACTAGCAAAGTTATCAAGCCTTCTGATGTAGATTGTGATGAACAAATACCCCCAAATCATGGTGTGCTCCTCGTTGGTTATGGAAGAGGTAAAAATCATAGTCAAATATATATAATTTATTCTACTAGGCTAAATATAGTAACACTTTTAAATCGTCATGGTGTTACAAAACAATAACAATTCCGAAGACAATTTCTAAGCAGTAAGAATAGTCTCTTAATACTATAAAATTGTCGATTAGCAGCTATTATCCAAAAAACATACCTACTTACTACAGCCCTATTACGAGTAATTCTTGGTATTTTACTAGATTCAGTTTAATAACTATTTGTTTAAGATGACGTTTTACCTTTTCGATATATTCCTTATTAATGATAGCTTCTAACTAATATACCATCACATTCGTTTCGTCTTATTAGCTGTAAATTTCTGCGAGGGCATGGTTTCCTGAAATACGGAAATCTTTTAGCATGCATTGCAATCTAACACACTTTCGTCAAAGCCCTTAAGTAGTAATGTACTTACACCCAAACTTTAGCATACAGAATATTAATTGAATTGTTCTATTATAGAGAATGACGATGACTACTGGATCATCAAGAACTCGTGGGGCACGCACTGGGGAGACAGGGGCTACATGCGCATAGCCCGGGGAGTGGCTGCTTGCGGTATTGGAAGTTATTCTGCTATAGCTCAAATAGTTTAAACTTTAAAACTATGAAGTAACTAGTAATTAATAAAAAGATATCTAAACAATGCTGTGTGTTTCTTTACCGATATTTACTTCCTGAGATACTCCTTTCTGTAAGCTAAATGGTAAAATCAAAGTCGATTTCATCTTTATTCAACTACATATTGTAACACTTTAACACACAAAACAATTGTCAATCACCTCTAATCAGTTGCACTTAAAGATAGTGACGTTCTATTAAAATGTGTGAATTATGCATCATTTTATAACTAACATTAAGGTTTTCTCATAAAAGCTTAGCCTTAGTGCCTCCTGAACCGATATAAATATATATAGATATATTTGTTTGTGAGCCTGTGAATGTTTTGCATTGTGTGGCGTCGAGTTTTAGATCGCGCTTATGATATCCATGCTAATATAAATGCGAATGTAACTCTGTCTGTCTGTCTTTCCATTATGCGCTTACCAAAACATTTTGCGATTCATTTTTTTATATTTAAGTTTAGAAATCGAATAATTGGGGCCAGTTATAAAATGCCTGCTTGCCACAAGGTCCTCCTGTTGGTCCAGAGGAAGATTACATCCCCTTCTTCTACAATAATTGAATTAATACTCAGTATAAAATATTTTTCGTTACTAGTTTAATGGTAAAGGTACAAAAAAATAGACGGTAGAATATCCAAGTTGATTTATACTTTTTTTCCACATGAAGTCAATAAATTTTATTCTTATACTATGAAGAATGTAAAGCTAGTTTAAACACAAATATTTTAAATAGTACGTTTGGACTTTGGACATATTAATTAGATTCCATACTCTAAGCAATATTTTCGTTCTTGATCTAGTTTTCTTTTCTTTCGTTGGTCTTGAACTATTGTAACTTATCGTATAAATAATAATTTATTAAGCTCTTAAAATTCCAACTGATAACGTTGTAGTGATAAAATATGAAGTTCATGAATAAAATAAATAAGCAAGAATTACATTCTTATTAATAATATTATCATGCCATAACTACCTTAAAATATTTGAATAAGCCACATTATAACCTAACAAAAGCGAAATGAAACACCGGCAGGTTTTAGTCGGTCCTTCTGACGAATCCGACATAACAGCCCCCTCTCCCCCGAGGAGGACGCGGTATCTGTAAAGGGTTGACTTTGCTAGCTGAGGCACCTTCACTTGAGTTTCACTTGTAATATGAGAAAATTATAACCGTAAAATAATATAAATACTTTCATGTTCAGTAAAATTAATACTTTCATGCATACATTTGGTGCAAAAATTCAATAGTTAGCATACCTAAATATCTCGAATAATACAGATATAACTTTTCAAATTCTCAAGATAACATTATACCAAGTATTTTTATAGCTCCTCGAAATCGTATATATAAGCGAAAGGCAAAAATAAATTGAAATATAATCATGTTTTATTTCATAATTCTCGCCCTACTAGTCTCCGAGGTCTTTACCTCAAAGGACTTGTTAGACCAAGACCACTACGATTTAAATAACGCTGAAGAAATTTTCAAACAATACCTAACTAAATTCGGAAAACATGAAGTAGAGAAATATGATTATCAGAGTCGATTCAAAATTTTTAAAGAAAATTTGGAAAAAATTAATGAATTAAATTCTGAGACTAAATCTAAGACGTATGGTATCACGCAGTTTGCTGATTTGACTGATGATGAAATTAGAAATAATTATTTGGGAATTCGAGGTAACGCAACTTTTGATGCTGTCGAATATGAAGTATCAGGCGTGGAAGCTCCAAGAAGCTTGGATTACCGCCAATATGGGTACGTCACTCCTATAAAACATCAACAACAATGTGGATCGTGCTACGCCTTTAGCTCTATCGGTAAGTTAACATTTCTGTTGTGTCGGTCAATAAAGACGAGTAAATAAATTTGAAAAAACTGACCTCTTTTGAAAAGTTTGTTTATCTTGTATTTAAAATTATAATATTATCAAATATAATCCGTAGAATCGCTTTCTGACACCATTTTAAACAATTTCAAGTATTTCTATTAAGGTCGGCTACCGACTCCAGAGCTGTCAAGCTCCGCGAGTGTTGATGGGCGGCGATGACCACTTTTCTATCACGTAAAGTTCCTCCTATTAATGAGTCATTTGACTTAACTGTATTAATTTTAGGCAACATTGAGGGGCAATACGCAAAGAAGTACAGCACACGAGCTATCGGTCTCTCGGAACAACAAATAGTTGATTGCGATCGAAGAAGTTCCGGATGTAGTGGAGGATGGCCTCACTTAGTTTTTAAGTAAATTGTTTTTTACTATTCTGACACTCTTAATAACAGAAAGATTCTTATATATACCTATATTACGATATGTATAATGCACATTACTGCTATAAGTTTGTAAAAAAACAGATAAAACAAGAATCTAATTTGATGTAAATATAGTCGAGATCTTCTTGAAAGATGTGGATTTCTATTATATTAATAGCAACTACGGCCTTATTATATAGCAGCTGTACTGTGGTTATACCTCAATTAAGATCACATAAAATTGTATTGATATTCCCTAACACCAGGTTCAAGATTCATACCAGATCTACTTAGCGTTCAATTAGTGAAATGTTTTGGTAATAGTTTGATAAAATATATATTTGCTGCTACTCCAAATCTAATTCGAACATTGCAGAAGTTTAGCTGAGCAAGGAGGTTCTATGCGCGAAACTGACTATCCCTACAGAGGTAGGCAAGGACAGTGTCAGCTGAATTCGAAAAGAATTGCGGTGAAGGTGACGGGAGGACAGGTGATCTCTGTAAAAGGGGAAGAGGGCTTGAAAGACGCTCTCGTACAGTACGGGCCTTTGTCGATAAGTGAGTTTAGTTAATACAGCATAACAAAACTAGACTAAATGTTAAAGAATTAGTACCAGTAATTTCGATTTAAACACACTTTTACAATGCGAGATGTACGTTTAATGAAGCATTAAAGAATTAAATTTACATATTTTCAGATAAAAAAAGTTATGTAGAATATATTATTATGGAAAGATGCGTAGATATCATTAAAATAATATTTATATTATTTTTTGCAGCTATTCAAACAAACCGCGAATTTTACCATTTAAGGACGGGTGTATTTAAACCGTCTACTGCTTGTCAGGACGGTCTTCATGCAGTACTCTTAATTGGCTACGGAAATGGTAAGTGACCAGACAAATTTGATTTTTTTTGATAGTAGGTAACTGATTTTATATTCTTCAGTGAAGAAACGGCAAGAAACACTGATAGTTCCTCTTTTAAATAAATGGTTTTGTGACAAGAGGCAATATCCCTACAAAAAACTAGATCAGGTACTCACTACTACAGATCAGATAATACTCTTAAGTTTTTAAGATATAGTAACGTTAATACTCTTTAGTTTTTAAAGATATAGAATGGTGGTATTACAGACGGTACAGATAACTACTGGCTCCTCAAGAACTCGTGGGGTACCACGTGGGGCGAGAGAGGGTACTACCGCATGGTGATGGGGCGCCGCGCCTGCAGCATCGGGGACTATGCTGCTACAGCTACCATCGCTTAGAGAAATAAACCATTCTCAAATATTCAGCATTTCATTTTATCTTAAACGAACCCGTACGCGACTTCGTGCACGATGTACTAATTCTATCCGAAACCTTATAACCTTATACCATCCTCGTTCATCCAAAAGTATCCAAAAAAAATGTAAATCGGTTCAACTTATCAATTATGCGCTTACCACATTTTGCGATTCATTTTGTATGGCATAGACTAATTATTAAAATATATATTACAACATTTTAATAAAGATACAAATAAACTCTTTGGATAGTTTCATTTGATAAAACAGAGAATTTGTTGATGGTAGAAACTCAAAAAATAGGTTTTTTATAAGTATAATTTGTTTTTTGAATATTTTTTCTATTCATTCTGAATTAAAAATCTTTGTGTATTTAAATTTGATAAGTATATACTGTATTTGTGTAACAAAAAAGATAAAAATAAATTAAAAAACATTTAGAGGTATAATTTATTACAATTTCTTCAAGAAAGGAATTGTCTTAACAATGTACAATATGATTTATTATTATTTTATAATATTGAGTCTTCTTGTAAACCTAAGTAAATACTTACACTTTAATGAACACTTTTTATGAGTTTCTTTGCCTGTATTCTTCTCATACACCTTACCCTTTGGAAACAGGCGTTTATAGATTGAAACAGACAGACGGCAAAATTATTTTATATTTTTTTGCAATAACGTAATGCTTTGGACAAAGCAGATTGTGTGGCTGCAACGACATGTCTGTATTGATCTATATTTTTAGTTTTGACGTTCATAAATATCACAAGGTGATTTAAGTGAATAAATTATTTTCATTTCATTTCATTTCATTTCATTTCAATAACACATGCATAATATAAGCGAGCGAAGCCAAGCCGGGTCGCTAGTATAGTATAAAATATAAGTTGTATAGTATACATTATCTATTCGATGTCAGCAGAATAAACATTATCACCAATTTTATTAGCGCGCTGTCCGCGCACCAAACGAATATATATCCGCCTTCAGCCCAGTACAGGGACCACGAGTTTTTGATTATCCAGTAGTCGTTCTGACCATCTGTAAGAAAAAAAATTGAGTACATGACTGATACACCCTTGACAATCCGTCCGCCATAAGTGAAACCAAAACTGTATATATGTAAGTGTTAGAAGCACGTTCTTATACTCGATGACACGCACACAAGCCCACCGATAATGTTGCTGCTATAATAAATTTAACTAAAAAATGTGAAAAATTTATATTTTTGTATTTTGACAAAATTGTCTACTTTAAAATGGCTTCACTGTACGTCTTTAGGTGTTATTATTCTATGCTTGTAGGTTATTTATTGATTATTGTCTAGAAGCTTGTGGTGTGTTTTTAGGAAAAAAAATTCTCTTGAAAACGATAACACTCAGCTAAGATATCTCTAAACTGACCATGTCACAAATTGATGAAATTATAAAGAGCCCATAAGCACTCCTATCACTAATGTGTTGGTGGCCTTATATTAGTTAGTTAGATATCAAGTAAAGGAATAAACTTGGTTATACTTAGTAAGAAATCAAGGACAATACTGTACCATTTCCATAGCCAACTACAAGTACGGCGTGGTTGTGCTTCGGGCACGGATATGGTGGTATGTAAACTTGACCTCCTCGGAAATGCCTGAAATGGTCATTCACGCAAATGGCTGGAATCAAATTAAAAAACTTTATATTCTATATGAATGAAGGAATGTCGTGTTAGTTACACTACTTATAATTTAACAGCCGAATTGATTTGGCTGAAGATTGGTGACCAGGTAGCTTAGAACCAGGAGAAAGACAAAGGATAATTTTTATTTAATTCCCAAACGAAAAAAGAAGTATATTGTTACCTAATACTTATATTTCAAAGTCAAAACATCATTTTAATTGTACTTTTTTTTGGTTAAATGGCAATGCTGCGTTACCACAAATTTGCTAATGTCTTGTTAGTAGTTACACAACTAGAAGCACTATTGAAAGCACGTGTTGTTTTTATTCCTTATTATTTCTTCCTATTGCTTTCCAGAGTAATTATTATTAATAAGATTAATAAAACACGAATAAGAGCCAAACGTAATTGTTGTATGTATAGCATGGTTGTAAATCATAATGAATCATTAAAATACATGATATTTTAAATTACATTATGGATCAGGATTAATAAAATACTAAATCTAGCTATATAAAAATTTGTCTCTAAGACAGGACAAAGTAACTAAACTATGTAAATTAATATATAAAAGTGACACATACAAACTGCCAGAGGGCCGTCTTTAGCCACAGCCTCTTTGAGACCAGTTTCGTTTCGCACAAGTATCATAAAGCCTCCATTTACTTTGACAGCTATTTTATCCTTTTGAGTTCTGCATAGTCCTTTGACACCCTCGTATGGGTAATCCTCTTCTCTCATAGATCCGCCTTCGTCAGATAACGCTCTGAAATATACAATTCTTACTGATACACTATTATCTTACTTAAATTGAAGACCTGATCCGCCAGTTTACCGCGAAGCTAAATTATCTATCTATAATCTACTGTGTGGAAAATTAGAGCCAAATGCATTCACGTTAAAAACTAAGAACTTTCGTGTTGATTAAGTTTGGGATTAAATTCTATACAAAATACACAATATAATACAATAGTTAAAATTTGTTTCTATGTATTTTCTACTCTTAGAATATAAAGGTTTTTCAGAAGACTATTTAAGTTATACGGTGCTATGAATAAGGTTCTTATATTTACCAATAATATATATTTGTATGACTTACCCATAAACATTGTACACGTAACCACCATCTAAACACGAGCCCTCGCTATCACAATCAAAGCCTTGCTGAACTGAAAGGCTAAAAGCAGGAATATTATGTTTCTTCGCATGCTGTCCTTCGATGTTGCCTGGAACATAAATATAAATCAATTATTGAATCAAGTCTCTTGATTTTATCAGATTTAAAACTCTGTCAACACTTACCAATAGCACTAAAAGCGAAACACGAACCACACTTTCTCTGACTTTTGACTCGTGTTACGTATCCATAGTCGCGCCAGTCAAGACTATCCGGTGCTAAGTACTCTGTAGGCTCAAATGCAACTCGCTTTTCAAAATTCAGACTTGAATCATTAAACCCTAAATATGACTGCGAGAAATCATCAAACGTCATATCGGTAAAGATTTATACCAAACATTGTGGATCCCGTCTCTTCGTTCCATTTGTTGATTTTCTCCAAATTATCTTTAAATACTTCGAAGTGATAGTCGCTTCTTCCTGCGTATTTTTTATTATATTTTTTCATGAATTGTTCGAAAATTATATCAGCTTTGTTTAAGTCATAATACTCTTCGTCTAAAAGACTGAAGTCAGAAGCAAAAACTTCTAATGTAAATAAGGACAGTATACAAAGAATATAGATCATTTTACTAATACTGTAAATAATTAAATGTGGGCAAAGTACATTTAGTATCTTTTTATAGTCTAATGGAGGCAATAAAAGACAAAATTATAATATGTTTATGGGAATTACTAAAATCATTTTGCGCGTTAATATAAGTTAAGCTATGTAGTAAATAATTGTTTTATTAAAATTTGAAAACTCAGTCACATATTTATTATACTTTGATGAAATAAATTATATCCTATAGTTATTTTTTTTTCGAGTTTAAGCATTATTTTTACTCGTCAATACTGTGTTTTTTATGTTTTTTAAGTTATGTTTACTGTGGTGATGTTTAATGAAGAACAGGAAAGCAAATGTTTCCACTCCACATAATATACATTTCTGCCTTTAATGATCAGTTAAAAATTTTCATATAAATTCTTCATAGCAATAAATAACAACATAGTTTTTAAAAATACCACCTATTATTTTAAACAATTTTAATGTAAATGTTTGTGATTTCTCTAATATCTGTAACTACCTACTTTCTGAATATAAAAAGGAAAGTTGCAGAAATAAACGTTTAATAATAAACAGCTCAAGCAAAATGTTTTATATATTTTGTATAATTGCTTGCTTCGCCACTGAAGTATTCACATCTGACTTCAGTCTTTTAGACCAGTATTATTATGACTTGGACAAAGCTGGTCAGACTTTCGAACAATTCAAGACCAAATTCGGAAAGCAGTATGAAGAAAACAATGATTTCCATTTCGAAGTCTTCAAACAAAACGTGCAGAAGATAAACGAATGGAATCGGAAAGAGGGAACTAAAATGTTTGGGATCAATCAGTTCACTGATATGTCGTTTGTGGAATTTTCCAAGATGTATTTGGGTTTGAGACCGAATGTAACTTCAAATAGTGCAATCGTGTATAAGCTTAAAGCGTATTCGGCTCCCCAAAGCCTGGACTGGCGGACATATGGCTATGTAACTAGCGTCAAAAACCAGAATACCTGTGGATCTTGTTTTGCTTTCAGTGCTATTGGTAAGACTGTAGAAATTGGTATGTTGCTAAGGGCATAAAATGTTAAAAAGAGCTAGAATCTCTTTAGATATTAATATAGTTTTATATAGCATACCATTTAAAGGCGATCAGTTACACCATCAATCGGTGTCGTTTCTACTGGAAATTCTTTATAAAGAATCGGACAGCATGTGACAGAAATTAATAACTTATCTCAGCATAATATTTGATGTCAATATTCTTATATTTTATCATTGAACAGGAAACATTGAAGGTGTATACGCAAAGAAACACAACACCCGAGCAATTAGTCTTTCAGCGCAACAAGGTTTGGACTGCGAAAGCCAGGGAGATTGCGTAAGAGGAGGTGTCATTTTCTATGTTTACAAGTGGGTATGCTTACATTTTAAGGGAAAACGAAAAATTTATTATGTTAAGTAAAAGGTGGTAACGACTTTTGGTTTATTCGTCATTGATTACTTAATCTTTATTCATGATTTTTATACCGAATTTTATGCCATTATTTGGAGTACTATCTGTTTCTATTTATGTTTGTTACTTTCTTTTATAAGATCAATTTATTATTTTCTAAATTGCATCCAGGGCTTTAGCTCAACAAGGAGGATCAATGAGGGAAGAGGATTACCCCTATGAGAACCAAAAAGGACAATGTAGAACTCGGAGAGAAAAAATTGTGGTAAGAGTGACGGGAGGGGACCAGATGATGGTTAACGGAGAAAATGACCTCAAAGAGGCTCTGGCTACTTACGGACCTTTGTCTATTGGTAAGAGTTATTTAAAAACTGACCCAAATTAATTTGTTGTGATTCATTGAATCAGAATGTTCTGATTTAATATGAGAACGACGACGATTTTGTTGTGAGATGTAAATATTAGGTCATTTTGTTAACTAAAATGATTTAGATCTAGACTATTGTTTTAGCTGTTAAGTTTTTTCCTTTAACCGAATTGCCTTTTGCCAATCAACTTTTTAATAATATTCACAATTATTATTTTAAATCAATACTTTTTTACAGCGGTCTGTGTTGACGACCAGTTCCAGTCTTACCGCGGCGGGGTATTCAGGCCATACTCCCCTTGCACTCAGTACAATCATGGAGTTCTTCTTGTTGGCTATGGAAATGGTACTTGTTTTCATCATTTTTTTTATTCTATGAAGTGATGAGACGAGCTGGACGTCCTCCTGATGGTAAAATAAACGCCAGCCCATAACCAATGCTACCCAGAACTTTGCTCCGGGCAGGGTTGCACTACATCGGCGCTCCCCACTTTGAGTCATAAGATCATAAGACTCATTAGCCCAGTAATCTCGTTGGCTACAGTGCCCTTCAGACTGGAGCACAGTAACATTTGCACATCACTGTTCAGGTGGTTGAATGTCTGAAACTGTGGGGGTACCCACCCAGTCAGTCTCCCGCGAAAGAGAGACCTATCCGCGGGTAAATCATACTTACCAGCGAACCGCCCCGGCTTCGCTCGTATATATTACGCATGCATTATACACATAAACCTTCCTATTGAATAACTATCTATTTAAAAAAACACAAGAGAATCGATTATGTTTTTAAAAAATTAAGTACACATAGCAATATAGGGACAGAGAAAGCGACATTGTTTTATACTATGTAGTGATTTTTAATTTAGAAAAAATAAATCAGAGTATTGTTGCTTTCATTTATGGATATTTTGCATTAAATACAATGTAAAGCTGTTATTTTATACATTAATAAAAAGAATAAAAACAACATTATCACATCAGAGTGATAATATGGATGCTCCTAACTACACTTAGTTTTATAAATATTAATTTACTATTTTTTTTTGTCCTTCCCAGATGGCCGAGAGGATTACTGGTTGATAAAGAACTCGTGGGACACAACGTGGGGCGAACAGGGATATATCCGCATCGTGCGGGGACAAAAAGCTTGCTCCATTGGTGATTTTGTTGCTTGTTCCACCGTGGAATAAAAGAATCAAACAAAGATTACGTTCTAGCGTGAAAAAATATCGGAACTAAACCTCTAAATTTGTAAAAATGTTATAATTACAATTCGACAATTAAAACTTGACGCAACATATATTGTTTTTCTTTTCACCCTTTGAGCTTATTTTTATTTAAGAACACGTTATGCCCCGCAATATTAAGTGCCTCAAACGTAAAATAAATTACGCCTTTTATTTTAGTTAATATAATAAAAAAGGTATATAAAAAACAGTCATTTAAGTTGTTCGGTAAAGCAACTTAAAGTGGCTTAATAATTTTAGTTGTTTATTGTATTTAAAGAGTCCCCATATAATCTGACAAACTTGCAAATTTTATGATTATTATTAGAATTGTGGTGTTGCTATACTCAGACATTTACTTTTCTTAATCTTTATATCATTTTAATGTTTATCTACTGCATATTATATTATAGTTATATACTAAAAAATACTTTATATTTGTCATAACAATGTGTTTAAAAGTGTAACTATAATAAGTGTTCAATTTTTCATCAAAATCTTTTATTGAAGACTATATGCCAAATGTATTTGGCACAGAAGAACCTAGACGACCGCTTGGCGCAGTGGTAACACAACTGCTTTCTGCGCGAAGGGTCGTGGGTTCGATTCCCACACCGGAAAATATATATTTGTAATTTACATTTGTTTTTTTCTGGGGTCTGGGTGTTGCTATGTATTGTATGTATATGTATTTACAAAAGAAAAGTAGGTATATGTAATTTATTCCGTTATCTAGTTGCCATAACACAAGCTTCGGCTTAGCTTAGAACTAGATGGCGCTGTGTATAAATGTCCTGAAAATATTTATTTATTATATTTATAGTTTTAGACTATAGGTTCTACGCCACGAGTCGAGTATAGCTCTAGAAGGCAGTATTGAGTACAATAACCCTACTTTTGATGCCAAACACTCCCTAAGTACACCACTATCTCATCTTTCGGGCCAGTTTAGTTTATATATAGGTAATTAGTAATATAACTTGGCTTGTAATTATCAGCAGTAACTGCAGTAACGGATATCGCGTCCTCCTCGAGGGCAACGCAAGAGGCTCTTATTAGTCTCGTATATTGTATAGTGGATACGTACGAAATGTCACTAATAACTAAAAATCCAAGGATTCCTCCGCGCACTCTAACATGGATGGACTCGCGAGGACACGGTTTTCACTTACTAATATCGGCCTAGAGCATTGCTGGAGAACCGAGAAATTTAATTCAATGGATCACACAGCAAAATGTTCAGTGCTCATCTGCATTGAAACGCTTTTCTTTCTTAAACTTATAAGTGATTATTAAGTCGCAATAACTAATTATTATACTTATTAAGCGACAATACATTGAGTGCAAAATTTAACGTGTAATAAAAATTATATTTTTGGGTAGAGAAATAACCTACAAATAACTTACGATTACGAAACTCAGATAAGTTTGAAAACAAATATTAATATAATAATATTTATAAAAGTATGTTAATCGGTTATTTTTATAAATAGGTATAATTATTTAGCATATCTACTGAAGTTTGAAATGTTGGAAGTAAATTTTTTGCTATTAAAGTAATTTTGATGGCTCGCACATAGGTAGATTGCAAAATTTTTCATTTTATGACAATTTTTTGAATATTATGTATTATGAAATAATTAGCTGGGGTATAAAAAGGCAGTAGCAACTATTTTCCCTTACACTCTAAAAATGTATCTCAAATTATTTGCAGTGATTATTTTCGCGACTGAAGTTTTCACTTCAGATCATCTGTTAGACCAAGAGTACTATGACTTGAATAACGTTGAAGAAATATTTGCTCAATACATTGAGAAATATGGAAAGAACTATGAGGACAGAAGTGATTATCACTTTGATGTGTTCAAAGAGAATTTGGAGAAAATAAACAAATGGAATGAAGAGAGCAGTGAAACAAAGTATGGGATAAACGAATTCACTGATGTGACGTTTGAGGAGTTTTCTAAAACTTATCTAGGGTTTAATGGTAACGCATCTCCGAATGATGCTGTTAAGTATAAACCTAGTGGGTTACAAGCCCCAGGCAGTCTGGACTATCGTCAATATGGATATGTCACTGAAATTAAGAATCAAGGACGTTGTGGATCATGTTTCGTATTCAGCGCTATTGGTAATTAAACCTTGTTTTTTTTATTTTAATTATGGTTATTTTGAAATTATATTATATTTTTTCTTGCTGCATAATTTAGACGAAATAGTCCTTGACTTACTTTCAATTGGTTTTTTATCATAATTAAATGTATATTACATTTAAAATAATGAATTTTCCTCTAAGTAATAAAATTACAATACAAATATTGCAAAGTTCTCAATTTATATATTTCCTTGAACAGGTAACATTGAAGGCCAATATGCGAAGAAACATCAAACGCGGGCTATTAGTCTTTCGGAACAACAGGGGTTGGATTGTGGAGGCACTTGTGATGGAGGATTCCCTCACCAGGTTTTCCAGTAAGTTGCCTTTTTGGACTTTATGAACGACCATTATTGACATCCTTACTATAATAAGAAAATACTAAATTTAAATTTAGGAAATTTGAATCTTTTTAAGATCAGGGTAAATAGGGTATTGATAAATATAGACATGACACCTTAGACCGCATTCTCCCTTACGATCAGGCTAGATCACTATCAAATATCTACTTGTTAATCATAAAAAATAAATTACCCAAATCTTTGAATTTTAACTTTACCAGAAACTTAGCCGCACAAGGAGGAAGTATGCGCGAAGAGGAGTATCCTTACGAAGGCCATCAAAGTCAATGTAGAACACAGAGAAACCGCATAGCTGTTCAAGTTACAGGCGGTATGCAACTTGCCATCAACGGAGAGGAGAGTTTAAAAGATGCTGTAGCAAACATTGGTCCTTTATCTGTTGGTATGTCATTCACTAGACTAGACTATTTGTATTAAATAATAATATCCGATTCTTCTAATCTAACATTTTTTTCTAATGTTACAGCTGTTTGTGTTGACGATTCATTCAAAGCATATAGAGGAGGTGTATTTGTTCCTCGGGTACCTTGTCCTCAAGGAAACCACGCTGTTACTCTAATTGGATATGGAAATGGTAATGATATTCTAAATCCTATTCTATTCTATTATAAACTTCATAGTCCAGTCATTTTAGCAATTTTAAACCCCAAAGTAGTAGAAGTAAAAAGTGAAGTAGTAGTACCAAAGTAAAGTTCGTTAACGTGTTCAGAAACATCAGACATCTGCGATTCAACATCATTCTATTGACAGGACTAATTTAACAATTTTTTAATTTTTACAGAAGGAAACAACTACTGGCTGATCAAGAATTCGTGGGGGCTCAGTTGGGGTGAACAGGGCTTCATGCGTCTGGTCCGGGGTCAAAATGCTGCAGCCATCGGATCTTATGCTGCCAGTTCTAATGTTGTATAAAACAAAAGCACTAAACTGTTTGGTTGTTGTAAATAAATGTGGTAAATGTTTCGAAATTCAAAATGACTTAACATTGTATCAAAATTATCAGTGTAATGTTTAATAAAGCTTTTTGGCACACATGGTATTTTTGTTATTCATAATTTTAATTGAAACATATATATGTATGACTGCCAAACGTTACGATAAATTACATATTTATATATAGTTTAGTTCGAAAAAACAATAAATTTGTGAACAAAATAATAATGAAACGCTTCATAATTTAAATTGTTACATAAATGTAAAAGACAAGCCAAACATTTAATTATTCAACTAGGCTACATATAAAACGACTTTTGAATCGTCATGATTTTACAAACCATTTACCACAGGTTAGGTAGACAGTTTCTACAGGGAAGGACCGGCCTGAAACTCTGATAGTGGCTCATAAAAGAGTTTTTTCGATTCTCTAAGTCGGAAGGCAGGTATAACAATTTTATATTTGTGCTTGGTGTTATATTGATGCATTCTCGTGCACGTATACTTAATATACCTATTATTTTAAATCGAATATAGTTTGTATTTCCGCTGTGCTACCCCAGAGAAGAATACCGTAAGACTCTAAAAATAACTGCAGCAGATTATTCTCGCTGATGCCTGATTTTTCGTACCGCATATGAAGCTGAACTTAGCCTTGCTTCAATTTTAGTACTGTGAGCAACCCATTGGAGTTCCTCTAAGGTTATTCCAAGGTATATAGGTTACACCGAAGTAAAAGGAATCTACTATCTAGGACTCAAAATAGAGATTATTTTGCCATCCAAACATTTTTTATATTTAAAATCCTTACATTGAGGAAGTACAAAATGAAAAAAAGAAGAAAGACTCTCTCTCTTTCCTTTTTCTCTCTTTTTAATATTTTATCATCGATAAAAACACACCAATTAAAATAATTTGCGAAAATTTAATTCCATAGTAACCGATAAAAATTGAATAGCAGTGTTATCTATCTATAAAAATGTGGAATTCCCAGTTTAATACGAAGCAAATGATTTTTGGAATTCTTTTATAAATAAGTAGATATATAAAGCCATCGCAATTATTTTAATTTTTATTGTTACTACGATGTTAGTTACAATTTGTTGTTTATTTACCTTGGCCAATTTGGCCTTCTCTGCTCAATTCAGATTATTGGAACAAAATGTTTACGACTTAAGATACGCTGAAGATATTTTCGATCAATTTACATTGAAGTATGATAAAGTATATGAAAACGATGAACAAAAAACTTACAGATACAACGTATTTAAAGATAATTTGGAAAAAATAAACACTTGGAATGAAGAGAGAGGAACTAAAATGTTCAGTGTAAATGCTTTTACGGACCTGACATCTGAAGAGTTTTCTGACCAAGTATCGTGGAAGTATGAGAATGTAACATTGGATGATAAAATTGACTTTAAGCGTTCTGGCTTGAAAAGTCCTAGCAGTTTAGATTGGCGTAATTCAGGATATGTCACAGAACCTAAAAACCAACTATCATGTGGTTCTTGTTTTGCTTTTAGTGCAATTGGTATGTTATATAATGACCTATACTTTTATTGTTTAATTCGCTTGAAGTGTCTCGACAAAAAGTAAATAATATTTTTTGATGACACCTGAGATTCTTGAAAACGATTATAAATACGCATTTTATAAATATATGTATCTGAGTCTCTTAATGTGGTTGATATTTTCAGGAAACATAGAGGGTCAGTACGCTAAAGCTCATGGTGGCGGGGCATTTAGCCTCTCCAACCAGCAAGGCTTAGATTGCGATACTGCTGGATCTTGTAACGGTGGTCAACCTCACAAAGTGTTTCAGTAAGTGTTTCGGGTGGTTTAGAAAAAACTTTACTTAGATATTTACGGAATAGACGATGTAGTAAAAAAAATTAAGATAGGTAATTAGACTTCAAATGACAGGCTCATACTTATAAAATAGATACTAAATTTATGATATCTGATTTTAGAGCTTTAGCCTCACAAGGAGGGTGTATGCGTGAGACGGACTATCCTTATCAAGATGCCAAGGGTCAATGTCATACTGATAAAAGCAAAATTGCAGTAGTGGTAACTGGTGGAAATCCATTATCAATTTACAGTGAAAATGATCTTAAAGAAGCTGTCGCTAATACCGGACCACTGTCAATAAGTATGAACCCTATTATCTGAATTTAATCTATTTTTAATTAAAATGAAAATTTTATTAATTAATATTTTAGATATTAAGTTAAGAATAGAAAAAAATAAACAATATAAATTATATGATAAAAAATGTATACAGAATGCGGAAACGTCTCAAAATTTCTTATGAAAAAAAATCACTTTATTTTTTAACAAACGTAAAAATCTAAAAAATATATTTTTCAGTAATAGCATACAGTCCTGAAATGCAGCATATTGGATCTGAAGTATTTAAGCCGACCAATTGTAACAGTAATAAAAATCATGCAGTTCTACTTATTGGATATGGAAATGGTACAATTATTTATTAATTTTATCACTTAGATTGACTTATTGATTTAAAATATAAAATTTCATTAGAAAACATTTATGGTGACTCTTACTAGTAACTTCTAGAGCCAGCAAAAGATACACATAAAACAATTATTTTTATATCAGATTTTTTTAGTAATTGTCATAAGTATTATCTTAAAAGTTTACAAAGGCTTAAATATTAAATTGATACCGAAAATTACTTATTATTGTGGAGTTTATAATATAAGCTATTGATTTTAGTTTTTTTTTAGATACTCGCATTACTATCTTTTACTATATCTTGAAGTAATTTATTATATATTAGATATTGATATTGTAGCGATTGAGACTAATATGCTGAATGATGTGTGCAATTTTCAGACGGAATGGATGACTATTGGATAATCAAAAACTCCTGGGGTACTAGCTGGGGAAGTGGTGGTTATTTCCGGCTTATCAGAGGGCAGAAAGCTTGCAACATCGGGATGTATGCGGCAACATCTACCGTCTCTTAATGAGGATAGAAGAACTAAACTGATAATTTGATTTATGATTAAATAAAATTATTTATGGATTACCCAAAAGTTGTTTTTTTTTATTATTTATTAAGATTTTTTATACGTCTAAGGCGATGAAATTTTTCAGTCTTTATGATTTGTTTTTATCGTTTGATAGGAGCTGAAACGATGCCATTCCTTATCAAGTTAAAAGTAAGCCTACTTTTTGTCCTTTATAGATAGAGTGTATAAGTGTCCTTCAGGACTTATATATCCTTCAGGAATCATAATAATAATATTTCAATATTATAATGATAATTATTCTAATGTTCATAATTACCATAACAATTTACACCTAATATAAAAATGAATAGCAACATATTGTGTTGGTAAGCGCATAATTCGATAACAGCAGAACCGATTTACATAACTTTATACTTTTTTATATTAGAATATTCCTGGATGTACGAGGATGGTTCTTAAGGAAAAAAATCGAAGGTGTATACATTTTCGAGTAAGATATGTACAGCGTTTACTAAGTCTTGTCGGGCTGCCAGTTAAGAATGAATTTCAATAGTTTAGTGTATTGGATACTTTCCAATTTCACAGATTGCAGAAATTAGAAGCATTCTTGACGACGAAACGGAAATATTTCAAGGAAAAACATGTGCGTTTCAATTATCTTTATCATTGTAAAATTATTTAAATACTGCAAATGAAATTTTAGAAAGTCACTGCAGTATTGGAATTTTCTTATTTTATGAGAAATACTTAGAATGCTATTTACATGTATATATGGCGATGCATGAAGTAATTTACTATAAGTTCTAGCTGAAAGTCATGTTGCTTTTAATTGTTTTCTTGTCTGCCATTTCTTTGGCAGTCACATCAAATTATGATCTCTTAGACCAAGATTATTATAATTTGAAGCAAGCTGACAAAATTTTTGATCAATTCATTGCTAAGTACAACAAGGAATACCAAAGCGATGAATTCGAAAATCGCTTTGAAATTTTTAAAGAGAATTTGAAAGATATAAACAAATGGAACAAAGAAAGTGATGGAGCGGTTTTTGGCATAAATAGTTTCACTGATATGACTTCTGAGGAGTTTTTCAAGTGCTTTACAGGAGTAAGTGGCAATATGACGTCAGAGTTCATTCAAGATTTAAAAACTGATGTTAAGGCACCCACTGAATTAGATTATCGTAGAAATGGTTACGTAACAGCCATTAAGAATCAACAACGATGTGGATCTTGTTACACTTTTGCTGCTATTGGTAGGTTTAATTTTTATTATTATTTAGGAAATATTTACCTGTATAAGTACAGACATTAAAAACTGGATTAAGCCGGTTTTGGGAAATATCTGTGTTTTTTTAAGGGTTATTGCAAGAAAGTTCAATATGTATCGACATTTAATTAAAATTAGATGCGAGAATAATGGCAAAACTGGTAGGATAAGTACCTAAAATATTTTTTTACTTTCTGGTAATAGAATCATATCATTTCAAGCTACTGATCTGTCAAATGCTGAAATTTAAAAGAAAAAATGTATCTCTAATTACTTAGAAATTTTATATTCTTTAAGTTTTTTTTAATATGTATATATATCTCTAGGCAACATTGAGGGACAATACGCCAAGAAGCACGGACAATTACTGACTCTGTCTGAGCAACAGGCGCTGGACTGTGATCGCGCTGATGGGGGATGCCAAGGTGGGCAGGTGCACAACGTTTTTAAGTGAGTTTTATACATATTACATATTTTCCCATAAAACATCAAACATTATATTGGTACCCATTTTGCATACAAATTTGTAATAATTATATCTTTGTATTTTAAATTAAGTTCTTTCATTTACATTAATTACAATTATATTAAGATCTATTTTTAAAACAAAGTGCTATTTAGTACCTATTACGCTAAGCAGAACTTGTCTAATGGCCTATATAACGAAAACAATTATATCTATTACATATGACATACATTGATTTTCTCAATAGACCCAGACCCCAGAAAGATACAAATATAAAAAGAATATTTTCTTTTTCCGGTATGAGAACCGAACCCACATTGCTTTTATAAAACAGTTGTGTTCGCACAACACGCAGACTTTCGTGTTTAAATATAAATATTATAATTTTGCCAGCGCTTTAATGAGGGAAGGAGGCAGTGAATTGTTGCAAGATTATCCCTATGTCGCTGTACAGCAACAATGTAGGACCAATCGGCAGAAAATAGCAGTCAGGTTGGTCGGCGGGGGTAGGATGCAGGTAGCGAATGAAGAGGCTTTGAAGGAAGCTCTAGCTAGCTATGGACCTTTGGCTGTTTGTAAGTACATTATTAAAATTCTTCACTACATAGTACAGGTCGCGTCACGAATGTTTAGCGCTGGACAAGAATAGCTACTCATCGGTAGAATGTATATGACTAGTAATGAAATATTGGTGCGAGAAAGACAACACGACTGGGGAACTAATCAACGCTCGCGCACACGACGACGATTTTTGACTTCTGCGCAGGTTTTGTTCAGCGCTAAAGATTCGTGACGCTACTTATACAATAAAATAACTTGTAACAAAAAATAAACCGACTTCAAACTAAAAAGCAAAAAATAAATTTGCTTCCCACAAAGTAATACGCATTTTCATTTAGTTTATATGGAAATGATTTAATCGTTATTGCATAATTTTGAAGTCGGTACCAAGTAAATGCTACAACAATCATTACAGTATCGATTTAACCAAACTAACAGTTATTGTTTTTCTTGTCACCGACTTCTAAATTATAAAATAACTATTAAATCATTTTTATTAAAAAACATACGGTTGGATTGAGTAACCTCTTTTTTTGAAGTTGGTTAACAAGCCGCTTTCTTTGTCCATATATGTTTAAATATTTTAAACTACGCAATTGATATTTATAATATTTAATAATTAATATTTATCTGTTTATCATTTGTAGATATGAACACATCTCCAGAAATGCATGCCCTTCGCGGAGGAATATTCAAACCAACATCCTGTTATGGCGGACTACACGCTGTTACCTTGATAGGATATGGACAAGGTACATAATATTATAAAATAATATTTTACTTAGAAAAAACTGTCCTTGACAGAAAGGTGGTGTAATTTTCCTTTTGAGAATAAATGAGAAAGTGTGTTTATATGCCTACATAGTATAAATAATTGATCTTATGAAGATCTGGGGGTTCATTGCCAAGTCATATAGTTATAATTTAAAGAAAACTTTTGATACAATTACTAAATATTGATCTATAACTACAAAATAATTTATACGGGACTTGGCTTCTATGAGATCTCAAAACTTTTTACGATGGAAAGAGTGCATCGAGAGACTTGGCATTTTTTACATTTAATGTTTTCGTGGGATATGTTTTTCAATTTAAATAATTATTTTATAACAGAAGGTGCAGAAAATTACTGGCTGATCAAGAACTCGTGGGGCCAGCAGTGGGGCGAAGGCGGGTACTTCAGGTTAATCAGAGGCCGATCTGCCTGTGGCATTGGCAGGATTTACACAGCGTGTGCGCAAGTGGCCTAATATGATAATAATGCCTTTTGGGAATAAAAGTTCTAACGATGTTAAGTTCTTTGTTTTTATCTCTGTGTTTGTGGAAATATTTGTGACTAGCTGACCCGTGCCCACTTCGTTGGACATAACGTTTATTATCCTTTTCGGTTTTTATTTAGCCTACACTCAGCAATAATGTGGCTTTCTATTGGTGAAAAAATTTTTAAAATCGGTTCAGCAGATCACGAGATTACCGTTTACAATTTAACAAGCACACAAACTTTACTTCTTTATAATATTAGTATAGATAAGGAATAAATAATAGCGACTTATATTTATCCTTTGCGTATCTATAGTAATACATGTAGATTTTTTCTAGGAACATGCTATATACTACGCAACGTCAAAATCAAATGTATATTTTCAAATAGGCTACATATACTCGTAGAATAACCTTTAAATCGTCATAGCACAAAACAATAATTTACCACCGGCTCGATGGCAAAAGCTTAGCTAGTGATGTGTACTAATATTAAAAATGTGAAAGTTCGTGAGTTTGTATGTTACTCTATCATACAAACTACTGAATGACTTTTTCTGAAATTTGGTATACAAGTAGATTATACCTTAGATTAACACATTGGATACTTATCCCGGTATTATTCCTAGAACTAGGCGGGTAAAACCGCCGGACACGACTGGTATCATCATGATCCATGAGTAAAGTAAGTCAAAAAAGCATAGACCGTTTCAATTACAGTACATTAATTGGCATCGCGTACGTCGCGTCCTGGTTATAGCTTCCTGGGGATTTAGTGCATTAATGATTGGCGTAATTAGTGGTAATTACCAGCTTCCCGGTCGAGGTTCCTTCCTCATTACCGCGCCGCATTCGTATCTGCAACTCGATTGTCTCGATGTCAATCTGAGTGTCCTTACGCGTCCTTGGCTGGAAAAATATCTCGGTAACACAACCTGTATACGTACCTACAGTATTATATAGAGTTGGTGTATGTTTAACGAATAAACAAAGGAGTATGCCAAATACTGCTTTTTTCATTCCACCAAAGATTATTTGGAGACTGGAATTTGAAATGCTTTAGAACCTGTAGACAAATATAAACGTATAAGTAAAGCAAATAAGAAGAATAAGTACACAAGACATAATATTTAAATATTTACTTAATTACAAAGTGAACATTTGATACTTTTAACGCTTAAAAACCATTCCTTATTTTACGTTTTTAAGTTTGCTTACTCCAAACTATAGTAATAGTCATCTAGACTATACTTTTACGAAAAAATAACCATTTTTCTTCTTTATACAACTGATATGTAATCATTTTAACACAGGCTCCGAAACTTTCCATAGATTTAAGAAGTGCACCTGACCTGTCTAAGAAATTGCCAGTAATGTGATCACTCGGCTGGATGCTGATTGGTGAAAATCACGCGCCACCTGAGACCCAATCGAATACACTTACATTTTCGTATGGATTTTCGGAAAACACTTTACAGATTACGTACGTACTGTATGTTTTCATATTTTCTCTTAGATATAAATTGGCTTGTTGCTACTGTAATGTATGGGTTTGGTATTTTATTTATACTATAACTTCTAATTATAATACGTTTAATAAAAAAAGTAAATCTTTATTGCAATGGCATTACAGCATTGGCTGTTGTACCATTATTATTAAAAAACATTATTATTAAAAAAAACATGACCTCTAATCAACGAAAACATATTACGTCAAATTGTCATATCAAACTAAAAGCTTATACATTCAATAATCGGTATAATTATTTATAAAAGTTAAAATATATAACCTTATCTGAAAAATACGTTTTTTAAAAAACTTTAATAAATTTTAAATTATGTATTATTTTAATTGTGTAACGTGAAATGATCGTCAACTTTTCAAAATAAGAATGTATTTAAACGTTTTCAGATCTGACACGTACCTATATAATGTCTAACGAATATGCCCCAAGTCCCAAATAGAATAAAGACATAAAAATCGGTAGTTGATAACCCCGTATTAAGCCATAAACTGTAATTCCCTAACAACGTTATAAACTTACTAATCATTGCTCGCCCGTGTCATTTGTATCACAATTTAATAATACGTACTCTGTCAATCTTCTGATGGTGTCCCTTTTTTACTTTCAACAAGGCCCCAACACTAGCCCACTTCAGTTCATTATATAGCACCTTATCACAAAGCATTAGAGTTGCTTTCTGCCTGACATCTTCAAGAGGGTTACTCGAATATCTTTGTCGTTAGACAACGCGCTGGGTAATGTCGTCACGAGCACTTTTCCGTATTAAAATGATAAACGGGCAGCTATCGAGTATGGAAATCTACCAATTTATTATACGATAGGTCGTTATTCTATTAAGTAAACAAAATTTAGGGGGTTAATAGAGTCATCTCGGTTATTACGTGTAATACGTGGGGAGTGCCGCTCGCGTTGGCCCGATTTTAATGAGAGGCTTGTCTAGGCAACTGTATATTGCTGTTAAATATAGATATAGAGTTAATTGGCTTATAACTTTTGAGTTTTCGAACTGTTCAAAAATTCACCTATTATCTATTTCTTTTATTTTGAATAGGGTTTTCGAAAATTCTAAAGCTCTTCAGAACCACGACGAATGTAGATAATAGGAAAAATATTCGGAAAAAGTAATTATTACCCTAAAAAAAATTAAAACCGACTTCATGAAAAAATAAAAACGACCTATTCAACAAAAAAATAATCGTTCAAATTGGTTTATTATCGGCGGAGATATTTCGTATAAAAAGGTTCATCCCCAATTTTCCATACTTGGGGTTTGTTTTTTTTATTATTAAATTTAAATGAGGTATTACCTGTACGACGAAAAAAGATATGTTCAAATCGGTTTATAATTGTCGGAGTTATCGCGATATTCTTTTTGAAAATCAAGCGTAATTGAAAAATCTGTGTTAAAAGTTAGTTCATGTATCTATTACAATTCAAATTGTTAGAAATATATAATCGATCATTTAAAAATGCAATCATATTTATTCTAGTGAATTACGGCGGGAACACTAAATATTTAAAAAGTGATATCACATCGAAACCCATAAAACGGTCGTGTGACGTTGAAAAATAAACCATTAAATACTTTATTTGCAAACAACGCGACGGTAGCACGATATTGCCTTTAACTTCGTAGCCGTTACTACGACAACTCATTGTTACTTTCACATGGTTTTAGAATCGAGATTATAGTGACTTTTATATGATAATAATATTGATTTTATTCAATTATATTTTTCTCTCAAAAATCAGAAATACACTAGTTATGAGTAATGTTGAGTTTTTTTTCTTAATAGCTCTTTATAATTATGAATTATTCATGAATGATGAAACTGTAAAACATGCTTTAATTAAAACACCATTTGGATCTATTGAAATCCATCCGGATAAAATGGGATTCAATGTAATCATTATTATTCCATTGCTATTCAATATTTATATATTAGATTTATTGATTAGATATAGATTAGATTAAAAGTGGCATAAAGTGCATACATAAACAAATAATGTGAGCTATATCGGGGTGAAACCACATTATTTTATAAATCTAGCGTCAACGTAGTTCTCATCAGTAGCAACATTTAATAAAGAAGCCTATATAATAGCCTCTTGTATTATACAACTTTCTCAAAAACATTAAAGATAAGACAAAATATATATTAAATAACTAATAGTAGGGACCACTAACTAGCTAAGCAATGCATGAACGGCAATTTCCAAGCTAAGCAAATACATTTGTACGATTTTAAAGCGAAACGCAGGAAGCTATTATTATGAGCAATATATCAAAATACTAACTAACAGTTAGCCCTCATATTGTTCTTTGTTTGCTTACACTTCAAACTGATGACAGTACTTAAATTATATCAACGGAATATCGACATTATTTCATGTACATAAGGGACAAATTCCCTTCGTTTGTTTTGGCTTATTTACCTTAACTGCGGTGCAGTCACGCGGTGTTTAATTTAAAAGCTTACTCATTAATACGAAAGCTGTTGGTTGAAAAACATTACGTTACGTTTTACAAAAAAGGTCACTGTTATAATGTCCAATTACGTTATTCTAGGAGGATTTCCCGGTGTAATAAAAAAATAAACATTTATTTTATTCATTATATTAGTAACGTTTTTCTCTGATGGCCAACGGTCACGATCTCCTAAGAACATTGCCATAGCTAGGATCACCGCAAATGCGTCTTTAAAAAGGTGTTGGGAAATCACACTAAAAGTGTTATAATAGAGATATTCAAAAAGAAGAATATAGTACGAAAAAGGTTATAAAATAAAGTAACAGACCACTAACACAGAATAACCAACTGAATAAAATCCAAGATCTAAATATCGATTCAATTCGACGACCGCTTGGTGCAGTGGTAGCACAACTGCTTTCTGCGCGAAGGGTCGGGTTCGATCCCCACACCGGAAAAATATATTTGTAATTTACATGTGTATTTTTCCGGGGTCTGGGTGTTGCTTTGTATGTTATGTATGTATTTACAAAAGAAAAGTATGTATATGTAATTTATTCCGTTATCTAGTTGCCATAACACAAGCTTCTGCTTAGCTTGGAACTAGATGGCGCTGTGTATAAATGTCCTAATAATATTTATTTATTTAATTAATTAACGAGTTAGGTTTTTAGCACCACCTCAATCTGTTGCTAAATTCTGCAATAATTTACTTTTAAATATTATATCTAGACGTTCGAATATATATTTTTAATTATAAAAAAAACTTAAAAATTATGTAAAAAGCCCCCGAGCTGTTACTAAATACTAAACTTTTAAATTTATTTTATCATCCAAATATTACCTAAAAAGACCCAATTATTTAAGCTAACAGACTTGACAATACAGCGAATTCATTATTCTCTAATGGGATTTGGAAAACGCGAACTAAAACAATGTCCCATATTAAAAGCTAACTTAGTTTGACTGACAGGCCCCGGGGACAAAGCGAGGTTTCCCATTATTTGAAATATTGCTCATTTCGGGAACTCAACGCAACGGTGTTAAGTAGACGGTACTTTTAATAAAGTTGCTTAATATTTTTATTTTAAAATTGGGTTTTTGTTCTTGTGATAATATCGAGATATTGTATATAATATAAATAAATATTTTCAAGACACAGCGACATCTAGTTCCAAGCTAAGCCGAAGCTTGTGTTATGGCAACTAGATAACGGAATAAATTACATTTACATACTTTTCTCTTGTAAATACATACATACGATACATAGCGTCACCCAGCCCTCAGAAAAGTACAAATGTAAATTACAAATATATTTTTCCGGTGTGGGAATCAAAACCACGACTCTTCGCGCAAAAAGCAGTTGTGCTACCATTGCGCCAAGCGGCCGTCAATATAGTATATATATTCTTCTTCTTAGTCGGACACTCTTGTCAGAGTGGTCGTGGTTGCACTGACGTGGTACATGGATAGGTGGTATTTGGGTCTTGAGCTTTGAGGAGGGTAGTTTTCCCGATGATTTGCTTCCATCTCGTTCGGTTGGAAGCATACCGAGTGCACTGCACTAATGTTGACTCAGTCGCCGTTTTGATAGTGTCAGTCCAGCGGGTTGGTGATCGACCGCGTGCTCTCTTGCCTTCTACCTGGCCCTGAACCACCAATCTCTCCATCGAGCTTTCATTCCTGGAGATGTGACCAAAGAACTTCAATATTCTCAGCTGGACTATCGAGGAGAGTCGGTCCTTGAATAGTATATATGCCAAACTGCAAATGAATTGAGTGGTTCTTGCGTGGTAAAGCAACAAACATTTACTATTCACTTACTCGTGCATGATTTCTTAGAATTTTTTGCGCTTTATATGATTATCCTCTATACTATTTGGTAAACGGTTTGTAGTGACCACGACATAGATAACATTAGATAATATTCAAATTTCTATGAACATACTTACTTAAACCTATTAAGATCAAACTACCAGCCAGTAAATTGTTCGAGTGGTCAAATTTGTATCATTTATCTGCAAGAGACTCAGACAGACTTACAAATATAAATATACCATAAAAATATATCAAATCAATTTATTATGTGAACACACAATATAAAATCCTCTACATAGTAACAATATTATATTACGATTTAAAACTTTTAACCACTCTCACAGTAATGAAATATAATTTCTTGTAACATTAATTAATAGCGTGATAATATGAATCATTTCACAAACGAACAGCCTCAGCCCTCATCGGAAGGGCCATTAAATCGTATACATTTTACGACCAATTCGGACGACGACCACAAAACACAATCTATTCGCAATAAAAAATCATAACATATAAAACGGTGTTCGAAAAAAGTTCGTTAAGTTTAATCAAGCGGTACTAAAATTAATCTAATCGTAGTTTTTAGGGAAAGCACCCGTATTGGTTTAAAAACAATAAAAACTGTGCCCCCAATGGATTGCTGATTGAGAAGGATGCTACTGTGAGAATGGACTGATTATGTGGCTGGTTTACAGCTTACGATATTTTGTGTCGTAATTTTAATTTAGATCGATTTTACTGAGTTTATAATAAATATATTGTAAGCACTTGTCTTAATTATATTATTATAGAAATAATTAAATCTTAATAATTACGTAGAATTTACTTCTTGATGAACTAAGTTATGAATTGTACATAACAAGAAAAGAGGACATTTTACTGTAGCAATTGTATCTCTTTTTAATAGCAATAATCTCTAAGGCAAAGTTTCAAAATATATTAAAGATCATAACGTCATTTCTTAAATCAAATTATAAAACAATAATTTAAACTCCAATTAAATAAAATTACTAACATTTACCAAAGTTTTGTTGAAATATCGTTCCACACAATCGTCGTATGTCGTATCGTATCCGTATCGCATAAATGTCGCACCATGAGTCAGTCATTAAGCCCAAGCTGTGCTTTAATCAGAGAATAACATGTAATTACAGATCCTAGTTGAGTCAACTTTCGGTGTCTTTGACTATTGGACCGAGAATGAGTAATTTAACGAAGATTTCTACACACAAAGGACTTATGTGGAAAATCGTTGTTTAAATACGAAAAGGGGGTGAATGTATATAAAGTCTAATGATTAGGATTTTTTTGATTTAGTTAATATTGTTTATGTTTAAATATTTTTGTTTATTGGTCGGTAACACACTCGTGATTATCGGCAGCGTTGAACACTTACCATCATATGACATGCCAGCTCGTTTACCCTCTGTTATATAAACAATCTATTAAAACAATGTATTTACTAAACACGTAAATACTTTAAGTAATAAGAGTGTCTTCTTATTAGGTACTTAAATTATAATTTTATTACAAAATGAGTTAATTCCAATAGCTTATCTAAGATATATAGAAGATCACGGTAAATAAACTATAGTGTGGTCATCATATGTGTATATCTTAGAGAGAAAAGGTAAATTTGAAATAATTATCCATAGCACGACAAATCAATAACGATCCATACAAAAATAGCTATAACTACAAATCATCCAAATATTAATAGCCATGATATCTCCCACATCCATCCATCAAAGACAACGGGTTAACGTTTGTAAAACAAAAAAACACACACAGACAGACCCGCATGTCATTATATCACTTAATACATTAATTATAGTCAGATTGCCGGGCGGTAATCAGACGTTCGTTTTCATTAAGGTAATTACTGGCCGTAAAGACGTAGATTTGTGATATTTTAAGTGAAATAAACCGAATGTATGGAGGAGGTTAATTAATACTGGTAAAGTTTATTAGGCAAAAGCGAGAATATGAAAGAATGATTGCGGTATAGTCAGTTAAAAAGAACCCTTAAGGAAGCTTTTTTTTAATAGTGCCATTTAGTCCCACGCTAAGTAGACACAGCGCCATCTAGTTCTATTAGTTTTAGTAGAGCTTGCGTTATGGCAACTTGATAACGGATAAATTACATTATACTTTCTACTACTACGGTTTTCTTTTGTAAATACATACATATAATACATAGAAACACCCCAGAAAGATATAAATGCATTCTTAGTGTGGAGATCGAATCTGCCCTTTGCGCATAATGCAGTAATTTCCATTGCACAAGCAGTCGTCAATAGTAACTGAAATGGAAAATTAGTCAAGTGTTTCAACTTAATGTTGACAACCCCGGTTAAGGCGTCTTAACGCCACCTAACCTTAAGAGGTTCTATATTCCCAAGCTGAAACGTTAGGTTTTGAAAAATACGCATTCCTTTGACATCCTTGAACTTTACTCCAAGGTTTTGCATATAGCCTTCGCTTCGTCAATAATAGTTCTTTCTATGGCAGGACTGTTGTTAATAGCCATGTTTGCGTTTTCCTTGCGAATTTACTCTAGAGTGTTAATCGGAATGTGAGCTGGATTTCTTCAGAGGCAAATGCAATGGTAGAGTTTTTGACAGATGTTGTGATACCTAAAACTTCAGTTGATATTATTTATATCTACTTATAAAAAGTAGATTCCTAATTATCTTTTAAACGAGGTAGGTATACGTTTATTATTCATTAAGATTTAGACTTTATTAAACTGACCAAAAAACAATTGATAGACTCATCATCAATATTTTTTCGATTGGTTAACTTCATAGCAAAAAATTGACATTATTACTAACGAAAATAAATCATAGCTAAATGAAAAAAAATTAACTTTAAATAAATGTCAAAGTAAGTAACGTATTTAGTCTTTGAAGTAATTACATATAGTTAGTAATTTTCAAAATAAAGTAACTCTGCAAGTCTGCCAGATATGTTTATATGTATAGTTTTTTTGTTGACTGTACATCGAATTGTTATTAACTATGTAAATTATTGTATGGCTCAATCAGCTTCGAGCTGCACTTATTAAATTCACATTATTTACGATGACTTGCAATACTTATACAAATTAACAGTTTTAATTTGCCTCATAAAATTCTAAGGCACTTTTGTATTGAAAAATATTTTGCATACCTTTCCATTCCACCTTTCCAAGTATATATAATTGTACTACAGCCTAACTACAAGTTTTCAAGGGCGGCGATGACCGAATAAAACGCAATAATATCTAGGTACTATCAACCAATTCCGTCTAACGATATGGAGGATACCTGTAAAGTAAAGGAATACATATTTAGATATTTTGCTAATTTATCTAATTTTAAAGCTTAACGCGCGGTTGAAGAATTTTCATCAGTTTATTTCCAAAACATAGGTACATTTTAATCTTAAGGGTGTGTTTTTTTCTGATAGACATAAGACAAAAATCTTTCTGGAAGTTTTAACAGACTTCTTACAGATGCAACAGCATTTAAAACAGTTATAATATGACAAACTCCTAAATGAACGCTTCTCCCAAAACAATACAAGATTAATTACACTAACGTGTGCGTCAACATTGCGTGCGCGCATGCGGGCCGCTATCGCCCATCGCAACGGACAATTGGTAAAAACGACCTATTCCTAAATTGCTGACTTAAAGATTTTATTTGAAGATTGCTTTTTTGTATGCGGGTTGAGTATTGTTTTGGTTTGATTGGAGATTTTTAAACGGAATTTTTTGTTTTTTTTTTTTTTTAAATTGGGTTGTTGATATTGAGGTGTGTTAACGTGAATAGGATTCTATTCTATTCTATTCTATTTATGATGAAATGGCAAAGGATCGCTTTTTTTTTAGTATAAGTCCTCGGCAGGTTGCCATAATTAAAAGGAAAAAAAAATTCTCCCATTTAGTGGGAAGGCAAAGGGTCAAAGCCCATACAGCCACGTCTTTAGTTATATTTTTCTTTGTCTTTTGTAAAGTGATAGTGAGCTTTACAAAAAACCCTCGACGAATCTTGGAGCAATCGGAACGGCGCTACTATGCGCTCTCAAATGAATTCTTCATTTCTTGGACACTTATTAGCTAGTTAACTGCATGATACACTATCACAATCATACATTAAATCACTTTATGCACCAAAAAAAGAAATATTTAATCGAGATTACATATAGACGCCGCACGATTCCCGCCAAAACTCCGCAAAGGATCGCTTATTACTACGACCATAACTGCCAGTGTCAAAGTGACAGGAAAACAAACAGAAAAAGTTTGACAGGTTAAGGAGAAATATACATTTTAATTTTTAATACTTCCAACTCGTATTACCTGCAACAAGACAAAACAGGACATCACATAAATAACTACAACATAATATATATATCACAGTTAACGTGAATAGAATGACACACTTCAATATTAACTGTCAATGTCAAACTTAAAAAGTAGTTAGACCAAAACAATTATGTTGCACCGGTTGGAAATGTAGTATCAATAGAAAAGAAGAGTAAGATAATTTCGTAGTTGATCATTTATGGTAACGAAGTGCAAATATAATAAAAATCGAGGACTTCATATTCAAACAAAAGTTTATTATTTTTTACCGACTTCAAAAAAGGAGGAAGGTTTCTCAATTCGACCGTATGTTTTTTTTAAGTAGTCGATTGTTATTTAGAATAAGATCTGTTTGGTTTGGTCTTAAATTCAGACAGTGTAAATATGAAATAAAAAAAATAATAGTTACGCATAATGTTACTTTTTCAATTTTAACCAAAAAAGCCACAATGAAAATATTACAATTAATTATTAAAAGCAAAAACCACCATAATAAAAATATAAAAAAGGCAATAATTTAACAGTCATCAATACGCGATAAGATCTCAACCCGTCCCTTAGCACATGGTCTCATGGACCGTACAAATTATTGAAAAAATTCAATAACCCTCCGCGGCCCAGATCGGCAATATCAATGACGTTTAACCCTAAACATAATCAAGTCGAAACTACCTCGGGGACAGCGGGACCGAAATTGTTGAGTATTTTTTATTCACCCCCAAGGTTTAAATTTGGGGTCTTTTAGACCTGAGGGCTTACGATTGTACTTCTGTTGTGTAAATAAAGTATAGTTTGTTTAAAGTTTATAAGGATATGTTACTTCAAATACCCAATGTGAAGACATATCTGTTTATTATATTCAAGTATAGCGGTTCAGTTGTTTTGGCGTAAAAGCGTAACAGACAGAGTTAATTTCGCATTTATATTATTAGTTGCCTTTAAAAAAGTCTAACACAGCGATTGTTTTTTATTCCAAATTTAAATCACGCTTATGGTATTTGTTGTATAAAGAGACATCTCATATCATATTATCTATACAATTTTTTATACATACAATAATTTAGGCATATAAAAAATCCTTCACAATACAATAACACACTTACCAATTTCCAGCGGGTTGAATTAATACCGCAAGCTCAAAGAACACGGCTTAACCCTTGCAATGCTCCGGGCGCGTCTAAACGACCCTGTAATTGATAAGTAAAGGAAAAGAACAGCCCATACATATTTATGAGATAACCGAAATTGCTACGGGACCATGCGAACGGCAGCACTTGCCTGCCTCATTATACTTTTAGGGTTAACTGTAACCTTTGATGTTGAATCGTAGGATTTTTATTCAGTTAGACACTGGTGGATTGTCACAACAATAAATGTTTTTAATAGTTTGTATGTATATGTCATATCTTTACTTTGAGTGCCTCATATATTTCAATACTTTGTATGACTTTGTAGCTCTCATCTGAACATCTATTCCAGTATTTGTATACCCCGCTCATTTATTCCGTATAACATAGGCATAGAAACAAGTGGAAAGCCTTAGAGGAGGCCTTTGTCGAAAGACAAGCTGTAAAAAGGGGAGAGATATTGATTACCGAGTTAGATATTTAATATAAATTTATTATATTTTAGTCTATTTATCTTATCTCTATTAATATATACATAGTTTTATGTGGAACATGTTTAAAATTTACAGCAAAGGCTTATTTTATTTATTTTTTTATTTTACATACGCATCGACTGATAGTCCCTAAATAATCGGTCCGCCGTAAGTAAAGCCAAGACCTAGCCGTAAATGAAAACAGCACGTTCTTAGTCTGGATGACCATCTCACAAGCCCACCGATAATGTTGCTGCTATAAGGAATTTTTTATGTATAAATGAAAAATTTAAGTCTACGAAAAACATGCTGCGGATATTTATGAAAGTAGACAAAATTGTCTACATTGAAATGGCTTCACCTTGTGTGCTCGCATTGCGGTTCTAGATGTTATTATTTTATTAAGTATTACATAAAGTTATTCATGCAAAATAAACAGTTATCCTACCTGATATTATAGTATTGTTCCTTAGTTGAACATATACTTACCTAGCGAGGGCAACAAGGGCCTCAAAAATGCGCCACAGAAACTTTTGAACTCGCATATTCATAAGTAAAGTTATGGCGGATAAGTTTAATGTCGCTCGCGTCGCGATTATTCGTGTTATTCCGTTTTGTATGAAGCTGTTATTACTGTTTACTGCGTTGTATATTTTTTGTAAGTCCCCGTAATGGTTTCGTTTTTATTGTATGTAAGTACTGTAAGTATAGGCATTTTAGGGTTAATATTATTGTAGGTTAAATTACGTAACTGTTTCTTACCTTTTTTTGTGAATTTTATTGCGACTTAGTTAGTTTTAAAAATAACTTAACTCATTATCCATAGAAACTGCTAAAAAAGAAAATAATTTGAAAACTTAGAATATTCTTTGACAACGATTGTCTTTTTATTTCATAACAAAATATCAAAAATTGTTGCCATAATACCTGTCTGATATAAATAATTACGTCAAAATAACTTAAAAATAATTATGCTAATTTTAAAATATATATTTCAAACAACAACACTTTAAAATTGGTTCTAATATTCCATACTTAAAAATAAACGAGGGACTTTTTTTAAAGTATACCATCCTAAAATATTGCAGTTAAAATAATAAAAATAGTTAACTATAAAATAGTTTATAACACGCCTATAGACACTCGTGTTATTTTTCAATACTCCAGCAAAGCTAGCAAAATAATATTTAAATGTTATTATAGAGTTCAACAACACGCTCACTTGCTCGACAGATGACAATCTGCAGACTTCCTGCAATCGTTTTTCAGTATTATTTACACGTCTCGCTTGAATTATATGTGTCCACGCATATTGCGCTTGCGAATTGTTAGGGTTAATTGGTAATTACTATATGGCAACATTACACTTACTTAAATACAAAGGTCAAAGACATCTTTAACATGACAACAAAAAAGATAATTAAAAATATTTTATTTATTTATAAATACAGTTACATTTAAACCGTATTTATTTTAATATAATATTATTATCATCAAATAACATACAAAATACATCATAGTATATTCAATTTAAAATCATTTGAATTTCTGTTTAATCTGCGTCTTGTCAAAATTGTAAACGGCCAGTAGTACTGGCCACTTACAATTTTTTAGAAAACAAATGAAAGAAGATAAATTCAAAAAAAGAACGTATTGTTCGAATAGATTGTTTTATTTAGCGTCATGTTCAATGAGTTATGAGAATAGGTTAAGAATTAAGATTGCGAATTAAAAGTAATCAATACAGTAATTGATTTAAATTATTCTGTTAGTTATCAAGTGCAAAATGTTATTTGTTATATATTATTAGAAAATGGAGGTTGGCAATGTTATCTGGTAAGTATTTGTATACATACATAATTATTACAATGCTTTACATAAATCTTTGAGCCTATACGACAAATTGAGGTCATTATTATTTCTGAATCTTTCAAATCGTAAAGTTTAATACGTTTTTATTGTATGTTATATGTTCAGGCAGGCTTGAATGTTTAAATCAACAATATGCCCTGCGTTATCTATACATATAATAAAAACGTAACGAGTCGCTGTCTGTACATGGAAGATATATGACAAAAAAAAATATAGGAGACCTTTATTAACGCAATAGAACCCAAAACAATGATTTTTGTAATTTTTGTCTGTTTGTCAGTTTGTTTGTGCACGCTAATCTCAGAAACGGCTTATATAACGGATATATTGTGGTAAGCTTCACTTAACATTTAGTGTTTAATCGGTTGATAAATAAAAAAGTTACGGCAATTTAAAGAATCTTGTTGAACTCGCTGAACGTTTGTTGGCGCGGGTTAGGCATTTTCAAAAATGCTGCCCAAAGTCACTTTTCTACGCGGGCGAAGTCGCGGGCACAGCTAGTATTAAATATAGCTCACATCACATGTGTTCGTGAATTCGCATTGCATAATTTCACACACTTGAACACCATTAATGAATGGGAACTAACTGCCAATTGCTATATTATACCCGCGGCTTTGCCTATTAAATCCATACTAATATTATAATGCGAAAGTAACTCTGTCTGTCTGTCTTTCCATCACGCTAAAACTACTGTACCGATTAGAACGAAGTTTGGTACACAGATGATCTAAAGCCTGGGGAAGGACATGCGCAACTTTTTTATTTTAAATCAACGTGAAACTTTTTATAATTTTATGCTTTCACGGCCAAACCGCTGAACCGATTGTAATGAAATTTGGTACACAGATGGTCTAGAGCCTGAGATAAAACATAGGTTACTTCTTAACTGGTAACAAGGGTTCTAAGAGGTTAGGGGGGGTCAAAGTTTATATAACAGTCCACGCGGACGGAGTCGCGGGCAGCAGCTAGTAACTTATAATTCAAAATGTTACCGCACTGCAGACTAGATCGACTAATCTTTTTCTTTTATTTTCAACAATAACACATAGAACAGCAGTTAGAAGAGCACGCAAAGTGAAGCCTATTCAAAGTAGACAGTTTTGTCTACTTACATCGATCGTCGACGAAGAGGATCGCATAAAAGTTCATATGTTTTTCTTTAAAATTTTTCACATTTTTAGGGTAAATTTCTTATAGCAGCCATATTATAAGTGGGCTTGCGGGCGTGCTATCTATACTTATATTATAAAGAAGTAAAGTTTGTGTGTTTGTTAAATCGTAAGGGGTGATATCGGGATCTATTGAAGCGATTTTAAAAAATCTCATTACATATAGTTTTGACTTCCCGTACGGCGGACCGATTATTAAAGGACAAGGCATTATACGTCTATGTATTTATGATATATTAATTCATTGTTTTGTAGTTAAGGCCAAACATACACGTATTAAGTTTAATTAAAAACAACATGTTAACAAATCATTACGTCGGATGTAAGAAAAAACATTTGAGCGGAAGTTAATCATTGTCATCTGCGAGTCTCATGCGTATTAATTTGATCTCAGACGTGTATGTTAGTCATATGTCTACTTATGTAACGAGTTGTGGACTGTGCGACTTGCTGGTGGCCTTTAACGAGCTTCCTTGGCGTTATGGTGCCCTGGTACTTGATGTGTTAATATTACAATTGAAATTTATTATTATTAGTAGTGTACCGCCCCGGAATCGCTAGTATATTATGCTCGTTTTTATATACATTATTTAAACCTTTCTCTGGAATCACTATGTCTGTTAAAATACCGCAGGAGAATTTTAAATTATTTAATGAATTTGAGAACATTTATTATAAAATGTTTGTATATTCGTGTGTTTGGTCGTTGCAAGTCGTATTGGCGTCGTCTGTGATCTGAAAGAAGGAAAGGAAAACTAAAAATCCTATAAGTCACGTTATATTAAGACTTGAAGACTATATTTGGTGCTTGGATAATAGAAAAAACTTAATATTTACATATATTTTAAATTTTAATACAAATAAAAAAGCGTCCAAAAAACTGCCCAAGCTTTTCAAAGGTATTTAAACTAACATCCTTCAGCCATCTTTAATTAAAGCGGTCAAAAAGACTGACCAAGTTTGTCACATTACAATGCAAATTGTTCCAACCCCATATACTTAACCTGTAAATACCGCAAGGGTTTTATTGTTACCCGGAACATTTCGCACAATTATTAGATTTTATTCTGTCCTTCAT
>JADANM010006787.1:8315792-8329710 GCA_026213755.1 Eurema hecabe | reverse complement strand
TTTATGTTACTCGATTTTGAAACTATGTTGAATCTTAATATTAAATTGAAAGTATGAGTCCGGAATGAAATGCAAAATAATATTTGTAGATTCTGGTAAATATTTCATAAATATTACGTAAATCATAAAATTATTTGTTGATACAACACCTTAAGCCATAACAAAATCATTATTAAAAAATGCTGCTTTTTGGATCTGAACTGACCCAGATTAAATTAGCTTCTCCAACAAATTCATACGTCATCAAGAAACGATCAGGACAAACTCACGCTGTCCAAAACAAACATCCATCTCAAGATGAGACAAGTTACACTAATGAAGAGCAACCCCTATATCTGAAACGCAGCAGCTGTCGGTATCCGGAGCGGAACCAATCGTATTCGATCGTCGACATTCGGCAACCCTCGGTCATTTCACGCCAAGGCTTTTCCGAACAATACTCAGCGTTTAGGGGTTGCCTCTACACTTGTTTGTTTGGCCCCCACGCGACACGGTTTTATTGCCCCATAGTATTTATTACATATTAATGGTTATTTGGATTCATTGTTCCGCCTCGACAGTATGCTTGAATTCATGGCTTTGCGAAATATAGAATGCAACCCTATTCAGGGTAATGGGGTGAAATTTAAACACTGGCATTATTGTGTCCTATTGTGCTCTTTGTAATAAGATAATTTGGGTTATTTGAAGTTTTGATTATGGATTGAAATGTAAGCATTGATAAATTGCTAATATATATGCTTGTTTTGTTTTACTAAAGTTAATATTTATAGTTAACTCAAATTAAGAAAGCGTCGCTCATATTCAAGTGGATGTGTACAATAAAGGTTTGTGCAGTGACAAAGACTAGCAAACTTCAATTAGTTTATAAAGGCTACTTGTATTTCCCTTTGCAAATTATATTAAAACGATTCTTTTTTCAGCCTAATAGTGCATTAGCGTCTATCCTATTTGCGGGACTAATGCAATTTTAATTGTAAGGTGCGGTACGCGCTGCATTCAGATTGTTATTTTTTCGAGAGCTTTTAACTAATTAGAAATAACCGTTCCGGATGCTAACAGTTGCAAATGCAAATTTGCTTTGTCTAGATCTATATGTGGGTATATGTGAATATTAAATGTATGTTACCGTTAAGCGTTCTATGCATGAACAGATTTTTATTGCTATCTTTTCTAATTAGCTGGTTACTACAACCTACAAAAGTATATAAACATAATATTGTATACATCATTTGCAGATTAGATAACTTCTCATAATACAATTGTCAAATAAAATCAGAAATATAATAGGATAAAAATAGAACCGAGTTTGCAAATTCAACAGAAAAGTATTTAAAAAATATTTAATCCGGTGTTTCTTTTATCAAAATATAACCTCAATTAATTTTATTGAGAATGAAGTATGAAGATACAGAATCATAATATGAAA
This sequence comes from Eurema hecabe, assembly GCA_026213755.1. Classification (NCBI taxonomy): domain Eukaryota; kingdom Metazoa; phylum Arthropoda; class Insecta; order Lepidoptera; family Pieridae; genus Terias; species Terias hecabe. The sequence goes on along the minus strand of JADANM010006787.1, from coordinate 8,328,281 downwards.
GATTCCTCCAAATACTGTCATATGAAAATTTAATTTGTGAATAAATGGCATTTTCAACTGACGATATAAAATATATGCGAAGTCACGTTAGAATCGTTAATCAGGATTAGAGGTTGTAATAAAATGTTTAATAATGATCCCAATGATATGGGGAGCGTATCTAATTAGAGTTTTAATAAACTGTATGCTGGGGGTATGTTCGACCCACTGAGGCATTGTAACTGTTAAATTTTTATTTCATTAATATTTTACTCTTTTTTGAGACAAAAAAGATATAAAATTAAATCAGAATTAAATAATAATATCTACCTAATTTATTACGGCCTTGTATAAATTGAATAATAGGTATGTCTAATGTGTTGTCGGTTCGATTGGCTATTCTGTTATATGAGTCTGCTATATTAAGTCCCAATAAAGATCATATCTTTTGCTGTGAACATTTAAACATAAACCTGAACATCTATTTGTACATAAAGCAAACCAAATACCAAAATATTATAGAACATTCTCGATTTTAAGGTATTCTTTTCTAACCACACATTCCATACCCTGTCAATAGTATATTTAGTACATAGCACTAAACATCGTTCAAACAACACACACAAACACAATCAAGATTGCTACATTCACACACACATACATAAATTTGGACATACGATCAAAGACTTAACTAATCCTTGCCGATAAAAGGGTTTAAAACGTTATTACGAGTGATAAGGAATATCAAACACGAATGATAACATTTGATTTATACTTATTTTATACGATTCGCGGATTTACTTGGTTTTAAATTCTATGTATCATTTCCGTTGTTTTGCTCTTGTTAGTAATCATTCAGTATAAAGTCATTAGACCAAATTAGGCAGGCTTAGTCCAATTACGATAGCGTTCACCTACTTAAAAAAAGGTGAATGATTTTTGAAAATTCCTTTTGTCCATAGAAAGCTATATAATTTATTCGTATCATTTGTTAATTAGGTATATATTAGATAAAAATTGTGAGTTGATTTCGCGTTACGTGCATTTTTTTTAATCTCGCCGTAGTTGAAATTGATGTTTCAAAAATGAGTTGACTATGCATAGGTATATCTCAAATAGTTTATATATGAGGATATTCGACGAACTATTGACGATATTCTATTATAAAAAAAAAATTAATTTCTCACCAAACATTTTTGCACACTTACTATGATATATATAAATAATTTACAGTTAATTATTCTCTTATCTTTTGTCTTTCACTAAATTCCTTTGGATTTGTTAATTTACACTTTTTTCATATTTAAAAGACACGAAAATATATCCATCCGTATCCATAACTGTTTTTCGGTCTGAATAGCTTACAGTAAATGCAAATTAAATTTAATATTTTTCCAATTGAAAATTTACAATTTAATCGCTAGTATTTCGAGATGTAAACATACGAGTTAATATAACAGACAATATAACAGTTAATTGACACTTTAACTGACAACCACTACTTTTACTACTCAAGGAAAAAAAATTCGGCGCAGTCACCGCCATAAAGCAAAAACGATAAGGCCCCAAACTTTACGGTGCCCTAAAAATCATAAAGTTTATCGCGGGCTTTGGATTTCTCGTAATCCAACCAGTAGGATTAATCAGAGTTTGAAGGTCTCCATGATTATGGATCGATTGCTTATCCACTGATCCATATTATCATTATGACTTGTGACGTGTTATATTGCGATATATTTGTTGTTGCCGATTAGAGATTTCTTACATCTTATTTCTTTATGTTGTTGTTTTATTATTGTTTCGTATTTTTACTTACCTAATATCATTCTATAATTATTTAGTGGGTAGTTATTCCGGACATAAAGAAAATGGGGGGCACAACGTGGGCGAGGGTAGGGGCAGATAGACCATTGTGAAGATTTCTCGGAGAGGCCTATGTGAACAAAACAATCGGAAAACCGGTGTCTTAACTTAATAAGATAAAATGTAAAATATGATTGTTAATAAAGGTTTTATTATTATTATTCCGTTATTATGTATTCAGTGCATATTCAATGTCAGTAATTTTTATCGTTTTGTATTTTCTTAAGTTAAGCTCAGCTTAAAGATAAAAACCGGTCAATGTTTAGCAATGATTACATAAATAGGAAATACTATCACCGACTACCATTGCATATTTACTCTCAAGATCTGAAGTAGGCAGAAAATTTTAATGTAAAGCAATTTTACTTATTACAACAACATTTAAAATAATTTATGAGTATTTCCCGTTTTCATTGGACTTGAAACGTTTTTAGAGGACCACTTCCGTCACGAGCTGAACCATTCCAGTTCACCCGAAATGCATTTATCTATGACAGCACATCAGTTTCGTCACGTCCGCCTTAACATTTCATTGTCAATCAGCCCGGGATATGATAAATCAGGTCTTAGCGGCGAGATCACAGGGCTGGCCACGCCTAGAGGTTTCTTATCGCCGCGTCACAGATAACGCAAATGAATCCTTAAATCGCTGAGAGCTAAGGTTTATGGTTGATAACAGTGCGAAATGATAACCTAATCGTGTCGAATTTATGTCCGCAAAGTTTTACTTTGAAGTTGGTCAGAATTGGCTAGGTAGCGAAAAAATGAATTAGCCATTGAAAGCCTTGGTAACGGTTGTCTTATAAAGACCCTATATCTCAAAAGTAAATAATATAAAATACAATTTATAATGTAAATAAATCGATACTTCTAAATTAATGATTTCTTTGTTGATGCTAGGAATTTATATGCACTTTTAGGTACATTTATAAAGTTGAGAATACTGCTTATTAGTCTCTTACGTCTTAATAAAAATTGCTTAAAACCTCCTATTTTATGTGAAGCTCACGTTATTTCATTAACTCCGTCGCAACAGTCAGCACTATCTCAGCGACGTCTCAACGTCCCGATTTCTCCTTAAATGTTTCCACGAATTATTTACTAAAACAATAGCACGATTCATGTGTGTGACAATCGCAAACTTTGAGAATCGTCTAGGAACCTTTAAGCTTGAATTTGAGCTTTAACACGAAGCTGTAGAGCTTAGAATTGTAGGGTGCACGAGTAAGGAGTGCTATAATAAGTTTGTTGTTTGTAAACATTGACGAAATGCTGGCGGCATCTTTGAGATTAAATTCTGCTTTAATAATTGTCAGTCGACGTACGCCAAGATTTGTGGTTATGACCCCAAGTAATGAGGTTTTGTTAATGAGTTAGGATTTAACTGTTATGAACGAGAACGCCGTAATCAAATATGCACATGACTGTCGTAAATGATAGGCGGTTTAGTGGTTTTTGTGTTTGAATCGTTTTGTTGGCAAACCTTTGAGACGTGCCATAAAGCTGAACTGATCCTTGACCTGAATGGATTTAGTACCTGAAATATTGTGGCAATTTTGTGTCACTTCATACTTTTGAGACAAAATTTAAGCCGTCAAAATGTTGAAAACAATATGGAAGGAGAATAAGTATTCCTGTATTTTTCAAGTGGTCTAATAATGTTTATACACATACGAGTAATAATACAAACTCCGAGAAAAAATATAAGGCATAAAAAATTAACAGCCGTAATATCTAAATATCATATTAGAACGATTTTTTCAAATTATCAGTTCATAAAGTTATTTAACCGAACTTACTAAAAATGATTATCATTTCTATTGCAATTTGAATTAATTATGCCTATGAAGTATGGCAGTGAATTTATATACTAATAAAGCCTTAATACCCAATTGTCTAGTTCTCGCTGGCTATCACTAGCATGCCGTGTCGCCATCGATCAATCAAAGGGTGTCGTCAATATTTGCCCAGTGGTCACGTTGCCCCTGTTTGTGCTATTATTCACATTTGTTTGCCCTGTTTGCCCATGTCTGCTCTTGTTCAAACTTCGCGTGACTCCGCTCTATGACTATTGAATTAAGTTGAGGTGCAATTAACGTACAATTTGTTTAGAATTATGAGGGTAGCTGGCTTGAGACAATGTTTGGTTGCGAAGTAAAGTTGTGGTTAGACAGAGTCATTTAAGTTTAATATGAATTTTGTAAAAACAGAATTCTTTTTTTTTAATTTTTATAAGGCTTTATATAAGTAAAAATGAAGTCATAAAGTTTTTACGTTACGTAACTACGATATTTAAATTTTATACAGTTAGTATTTTCTTAAAAAGTAAGATATAAAGAAAATAGGATTTCTTAGAAATTAATTTTTTATCCATTTATCTACCGTGCCGTCAACAGTTCCAATATTAAAGATTCAATTGAATATATCATCTTTTAAACATCAAAGATATCCCTATCTATAACTTCAACAATGTCATCTCAGCGACGAACCTTTTTCTATTTCTCGGGAAGTCTGACAATCCATACATTACAAACAGACACACAACGTTATCTTGTACACTAATGTTTGCTTACAAGGGTACACATGTCTAAATCGGATTTACAACGCCCGAGACCTGGTCAACGGACGGACAGCAAAACAGATGGAAAAATTTATTAAACAACGCCTATAAAATATTCAAAATAAAAATTCATGCATTTTAAAAGAACGCTTAATAAAAATCCTGTGCTGAATTCAATAAATAACTCAAAACAAAATGCTAATGCACATACATTATCAGTGTCAAGAACGAAATTTACGACCCCATTTATCCCGCCATAAACGCAACTTATTTTGCCGACCGTACCTTATCAATGATATCGAAATTTGTGTTCGATATATGAATTACAAGCTTCATAACACGTAACGTTTAAACTCGATAGGTTGATAAAGCTTTGTCGCTGCCGACAGCAAATCAGAGTCATAAAACAAACGTAATTTCGCCGGTCGATAACAGTTTCGTCCGATAAGATAGTGTCAGGCAAATCTGAAGCCGTGGGATTTGATGTTATTGGAATTTGTGTCAAAAATTAATTTGAAATATCTACTTTATGTATGTAGTTGTTAATGCTATAATGTGTAGTCAAGGATTGATTAAAAAAGAAACCTTGATTAGAAATGAAAGCTAACGATACTAAGAGATTCGTATTCATTTTTTATTTTATTGCTTTAGGATTACCTAAACGTGTAAAAGATTGAACTACTATTTTCATTATAAATAATGTTTGTGGATGTAGAGAGGATGTTTTATAATATGTCTACTTTAGAAGAATAGATTTAGGAAATGGCATACCTTTATTGGAATAGGTGATAGAAGATTCATGGTTGATAGAAGATGGGGTCAGCCTCATATCTGGTCTGGTGCTGGGGGCTCCCCACAATGACTGACACAGTCCATTTCTCAGCGCCTCACTCGCTGATAAACCTGTAAACATGAAGTGGCTGTCATAAGAGTTAAGCTCAAGATCGATGTGTTGTGACGAAGCACTCTTAAGTAGCATTTTGCCGTTGTTCTTAGAATACATCTGATATAAAAGAAGAAAAAAACATATATTACAGAGCATATCACACTTAGATTTAGTACACGAAATATTTTACGATTAAATAAAAAGTGAACTTTCCATAAGTTCGAGGAGAAGTTTTTAACAACTTAAGTATGTTTTTTCGAAAATTATAAATTTATCTAAATTGTGCCAAATATTCCAAAATTTTTGATAAAAAAAAATAAAATAAAAAACACTTTATTGACACATTCAAAGAAGAATATCCTAAGTTAGTTCGATACTATATAAAAATTCAGTGACAATACAATAACTGTTACACTCGTTAGATATTTCCACAAACAATGTTAAATCTTAGCTACGTCAAGTAACGCAGCTCAGTTTTAACAACATCACCTATCATCATATAATTATTATCAATATTGCGAGCATGTGACGTTATGGTATTTACTCGTTACGTGTACAAATCTCTCAATTGCTTTATCAACGAGTGACATGTTGATTCGCTTGATTGCTGCCCACGACCTGAGATCGCTTTCTTTCAACATAAAGCAATGCTTTGTGACAAATCACTTGCGCTTGTTATACTTCAAGCTCACTTGTTTTTTTGCACGCTGATTGGAATCTTCAGTTGTCTTTTCTATTCTATCTAGGCTCTTTGGATGTAGATTTCAAAGTCTAAGTTTTATGAGGCCATTGTATATTGTTTGATTAATTGATTTTATTTACTAATTTGGTCTTTTCTTTAGTAAATTGATTATATCTTAATTAAGTATGTATTTACACTGAAAGAAAAGACAGTAACTATTTTTAAGATTACCAACATTCTTTTAAGTAATTTGAAAATTATCAATATCAACTTTCGTCCAAGTAACGCACTATCTATCGTGTTTATCATTCATTTAAGTAATCACAGCTACGGATATTCAGATAACGCTTGTAATTACATTTATCGACTGTAATAACATGTAATAACCTGTTTATTTGATACGATCATGTCAAAATGAATTCGGTCAATGTAAATTGATTATTTCAGATTCTTGTTCAGATATTTTGGTAGGACTATTGTAGCATGATCCGTGGATTTAGCATGCACTAACTTGAAATCTGGAAATAAATTTTCAATAATTCAAAATTAACAAGCAAGGTAATTTCCGATATAACACCGGGATAGTATTTTACAGTTCTAGATTTAATTTCTCAACCGATTATTCTGTTAAAATTGTACAACAATGTCCTAGGAAATGAAAAAGGTACGGATAAGAGTAATAATTTTCGCGGAATAGATATATTATATAACTCGAACAAATCCGGGTCGCCAGTATGTAATAATTTAAGAGCAGCGGACGTTTCGAAACAGGATAAGAGCCATCTAGCGATCAGCAACGCGCGTCCTAAGGAAGGGGCCGATTGCAGGCGCCAGGCGGTCGCGTGGATAATTTGATGTATGAACACTTTCTTCAATTGCCAGCTTTGATTCTTGATTCGATGATTGGTTCAAGGATATGACTGTGCGCCGGGTTGCGATTTAAGGGCATTTGGACTGAGTTTTTGAGGCTAGTGGTGTTAGAGAGTTACGAGAAACGTATTTTTAGTGATATTATGTGAATAATTTTTTGTATAATATTAGGGCAATGTTTTTACGTGGTTATGTTTTAAAGGTAATGAATTAATAAACTACAACCTACTTTTTTCTTCCATTTCAGAAAAAGCTGAATGTGTGTAAAGTCGGGCAAAATAAAAGGATTTAGTAATATACCCTAGCTAAAATAAATAGATCCTAGTTAAATTTCGGTTTTTTTAGATAACTTCAAAACACACGTTAAAATTATTTATCTAAGAGATTACAGGAGTATGCATTTGTTACAATTATATTTATGCTACATTATGCACATAGAAATGATAGTGCAGGTATATTTTTAAGGTAGTGTAGGTACACTACTAAAGTACCGGTCAAATCTTAAGTCCTCAAGGTCACACACACTGACCTCTAATTCAAATAGATGATCGTGACTCACGATGATTCAGATGTAAAAAGTCAAAAGTGACGGCGCCAACTCAGTTCAGGAATCAATGACTGTCGTCCGGGAACAAATTGTGATGACAATTTGTTAATATTTACGTACGTTAGATTTATTAAACGAAATTGTATCTTATTGTTTATGTGATAAGGTATCAATTGCACTGGCGGTATGGATAATCTTAGTAATCTTGAAAATGAAATTTTACTTAAGAAATGAAAGGTAGAACAGTTTCCTTTTTTTGGTTAGTCATATTACTAGCTTTCTCCCGTGACTTCGCTCGCATTAAATCAAATAAAACAATATCTGAAATAAGTCTATATTAATAAATCTATATTCATTCTGAAACCTCCAGAACTATGTGCACAAAATTTCATATCCCGACTATCACATTTATAATATTAGCAAGGATTAAAACTAAATCACACAAAATGATTGTTAGTAATTAAAAATCAATCATATTCGCTATCAATATAATATAAATATCTTGTTATTAATAATGCGTTAGTCAGATTAATAAACGATTTACAAAACATATCCATCAAACGTTTATTAATTTGTCAATCAAAGGTATTTGTGGTGATTCAAACATAGATTTTTGCAAATTATCATAATATTATTTCACGTGACCTATTAATTAGTCAGACCGGAAATTGCAATAATTCGAATTTTATAAATATAAAAATAATAAAATATATAAAATATATATATAATGTATGTATATAGAGATTGTTTCATACAATCAATTAAGACTTATATTTCCTAGTCTAACTTTTACCTTGTTAAGGAGCCCCATAATTATACCACCGGTTTATAGGAAATGTTTACAAGCATACAAACACTTTAGTATAGAAACAGTGGAATACAATATACGGTTGGCGCCGCGGTCGACCGGCGCCCTTCTCAAATGTCTCTCCCGCTGCGATCATTCAATTTGTTCACTTTATCACAATTGTTAACACGTTGCATTGTCTTTTTTAATCATAATAACGCAACAGTATGGAGAATTAGAGTGGTTGATATTGGAAACTCAATAGGATTATGTGAGTGGTTCAATTTCTCTCAAGCAAGCAATGTGATTTCGCGATATATGTTCCTTTAGTGTGTGAAGATAGAAGTCCTATCCCTGCTTCTCTGTTCTTTGTCACGTATTTCGTCTCTTCTTTGTAATAATTAATGATCAATCTCTCCTAATAGGGCTTCATCAATGGTTATTATCTGGAAGTCTTCAAAAGTCAGGTGAATAGGTTTCTGGGCAAGCACGGTCCAGCGTAGACCACGGTGTCAAACATGACCCAAGGTGACCCGTGCAAGTGAAAGATAAAAAAAAAGATTAACAATCCACCTAAAGTTCTTTCTTCTAAAGGAGGTTCCAGATAAAACTATTAATCGTAACACGCAATTAAAAATTGGTCAAAATACATGGAAAATTATCAGTTTGTTACAGGATTTATATAATTCTTCTTATCTAAGTACTATCAGTAGATAGTCATGACGAATATAAAAACAGACGGGAACTCAATCAGGATGACTAATACGTATCAGAATGATGCCGAATACTTATAGTATCGAGTTGCAGTGCCTGGGTGGGCTATATATTAGTTCATAGTCTCACAATGACCCACTCACTAATCTAGATTTCAACAGAAGCTATTGGTATAGTACTTCTTAGAACATTGAGATAGGTCAACGATTGTTATTTGTGTGTCGTAAGTATATTAGTTACGAGACATTGTTTTCGTTGTTGATTAGCAAATAATGTCGTGATTTTTATATTAACTTAATTTTGATATAGTTAATAGATTTATAGAATTATCTAATTGGAATAAGATACGATGAAGATATTACAAAGGTTTTATAATAAGGAAAATAAATAAAAGTAAATAATTAATGAATCTAAAGATAAAGGCCAATTAGAAGCTACCGCGGACAGATTTTATCATTCGCGATTTTAAATTTATTTATTTTAAAAATATCAATTAAACTTTATAACCTACTAAGTAAGTGGAGTATCTTGTCGTGGAAGCGAAACTTATTATTAATAATTTTTGCATAACAACATGACAATTGAACAAAAACTTATCAAGAGTCAATGAAGCGGTGCCATTGATCAAGCGTCCACCGCATTACAGTTAACAATTAATTATCTTCTTTAAACCCTCTCATACATTTCTACTATCAACTCCTGCGCACATTGAAGCTAAAATCGCTCACATCTCGTTATCTTGGTGACACGCAGTCTAGCATTTACAAAACAACAGCTCTTTATATCACACAAAAGTCGATTATTTTCAAGAATTTAGGGTCAACCAGGTCCCGTCTTCCGCACAACGGAATATCAAACATTACATATAACAATGTTTTTAATTAATAAAGCCTAATCTTTTCTGTGAACGCTAATAGAGGAAGTCGTTAATTAGTTGATGTAGGAATAAGAGCAAATTTTGATATATTTTGCGGTTGGAACTAGTACGCGATTCGTATTGGATTTTTGTTATATAAGAATGAAGGATGTTAAAGTATTTAAGGGAAAAGGACACTTACATATTTTACTTGAATTGGTACCAAAGAATCAAATATACTTCTGGGTTCAAATAAATTTAAAAATAATATTCAAGTACTCGTTTTGTTCTATTCATGTACTATTCATCAGTAAGTTATTTTTGAGTTAGTAACAGTTTCGGTAAACATTAACTTAATTTCGTCATAAGGTCTTCCATAACCGTTACATTGGTGATCATTTTCTTTAACATTCTTTAAAAAAAGAATCGCATAAGATTTTAATGTAATTTCAATTGTTCGTTGCTTGCGTGAGTTCTTTCTTATTATTGTCAGCAAAATTTCAGGGACCAGCGCTTATATGCTTATTAGCACTATATAAAACAGATTGTGAATCATAAAAATAATGGTTTTGTGACTGAATCCTTCCGTCTAGCCCACGTCTAATAAACGAACTGGGCCGATTCCCACGGACCGTGCGCCTACGCATGCTTACTCACTATTTGTCATCTGCTGCTTTAATTGATCTAAGATCTAGTTAAATTAAATCGTAGTTCATTCATGGTTGTGTGAACGTTGGGAGTCGTTTCATCGAGTTTTTGAATGTACTGTATGCACACACATGTAAGTTGGATAGATTATATGCTATGTTCAAGGATTCATATGGATTTATTTCTATTCAAAAAAAGTTGTCAAAAATTGTTTGTTATAAGATCATGAAAATTATTAAGAAATTGTCTGGTAATTAAATTAAATGTTCAAAAATCTAAGGTCACAATTTAAGATCAATTAAACGAAAAGCACTTTTAAAATTTCAGTTCTTTTGTAAAGCAACTTGCGAGGGTAAGTAGACTATGCTCGCGAGACAGGCTTTGTTGAGGGCGGAGTCTCTGTAATCCTTCATTACTATCCTGATCAATTGATGAATGTTGCTCAAAGATAAGTACAACTCAGTAATTAATTCTCCGCCCATACCAAGTTTAGGTTAGAATTGGGACGCGAACCTTGGACTTTAATGGCACCGAAAACTGAAATCGACTAATTTGAGTCGTCTTTGATTGCCGTGCGAACGGCGGATCGGGTTAAGAGGTGTTAATTGTGCGAGATTGAATGTTTTCTCAGGGCAGAATCTCAATTGGACGCAATTGTCGAGTATTTTTACTAAGACTAGTCGCGATTCGGTGCTTGTGACTGACTCATTCGCGGGCCTATTTGATTTTTGTTATAGGAATTTATTTGACATTTTATTAGATAACTGAAAGAGATACTTCAAAGTTGTAGTGTAAGCTAAGTTATAAAGATGACACGTATTTATACTAAGTTTTTTAGGCACTACTTAAAAAAAAAATTTCGAAACTGCACTTTCTTTAAAAAATGATACGGATTAAAAATTAAAGATTATCAATATTTTGAAAGATTTTAGTTTTTTACTTGGATCATGATCAACACTATTGGACCTCGTTGATTGAAGAAAGCGAAACATTAATAGCTATAACCCTGAACACAAGTGTTATGAATAATAAAATCTTAGCTGAAACCAAATCCCGTGGGATCGTGCAATGAGGACAGAGTCGTAACTAATGCCATTATCAACTTTGTCTTCGGTACACACAATAATAAAGCGCTTTACACGTTATTAAACGTTCAGCTTCTGTTTATTGTCTATGATTTTATAAGTTGTATATCAAATGAAATTGTCTATGGATTTGTTGAATTGTCTTTTGTTTGCACCAGTTGTATTTTGGTTGTAATCATTTTAAATAGGATAATATGTATTTTTAATAAATATCCAATTTGTATAGATCAAGCTTGTCATATAATGTTATATGGTTTATTGAGACAGAAGAAGCCTTAAAAAAATCGCTGAACATACTAGTAGTATTTATAATAATAAGTATAAGATGTTTATATTTTATTCTAATAGCTAACAATTATTCCTTAACACATTACTTAGTACTTAAACAAACGCAAATCGATCAAAGTAAATCAGCATAAAATAGGACAACATGTCGTCCATTTTGTGTTACATATTGGTCAGAAGCGCCGACGTTTGATGTGCCGGCCTGTTCAACCCAATTTGTACAGGAAGATTCTAATAGGGTTAAGATTTGGCCTGGCCGTACATTATGAGTGACTAACGCTTGTGAAATAATTATGTGAAAAGGTTGTGTGCTATTAGAGCTACTTTAGCATAAGAGTAGAAAGAATAATTTGACTTAAATAGATTTCGGTTCTATTGCTTAAATTGTTTCTTTTGCTTTCTTATAAAAAACGAAAATAAAAAAAACGTTTTTATTATCTCTTTACAAAGGCTTTTGAAGACTATGACAATAAAAGTGTGATATAAGAAAGTATAGTATCAAGTACTATATTGAGATGATGACCTCGTTACACTACAAAACATTTACCAACTAAAAAATAATGAAGCCGCTACATTACAAAATTTTTTTTTTGTTTTCTTGTAAATAAAAAAAAATTAAATTAGAATTCTATTTGATACTTATCAAACATACAAAGTAAAGTTAACCCAAAAAATCCGGATCGTAATCAGCTAATCATCTCCTTGATGTGGACACAAAGGCCCCATT
>JADANM010006787.1:8301679-8315692 GCA_026213755.1 Eurema hecabe | reverse complement strand
AATGGGGCCTTTGTGTCCACATCAAGGAGATGATTAGCTGATTACGATCCGGATTTTTTGGGTTAACTTTACTTTGTATGTTTGATAAGTATCAAATAGAATTCTAATTTAATTTTTTTTTATTTACAAGAAAACAAAAAAAAAATTTTGTAATGTAGCGGCTTCATTATTTTTTAGTTGGTAAATGTTTTGTAGTGTAACGAGGTCATCATCTCAATATAGTACTTGATACTATACTTTCTTATATCACACTTTTATTGTCATAGTCTTCAAAAGCCTTTGTAAAGAGATAATAAAAACGTTTTTATTTTTTCGTTTTTTATAAGAAAGCAAAAGAAACAATTTAAGCAATAGAACCGAAATCTATTTAAGTCAAATTATTCTTTCTACTCTTATGCTAAAGTAGCTCTAGTAGCACACAACCTTTTCACATAATTATTTCACAAGCGTTAGTCACTCATAATGTACGGCCAGGCCAAATCTTAACCCTATTAGAATCTTCCTGTACAAATTGGGTTGAACAGGCCGGCACATCAAACGTCGGCGCTTCTGACCAATATGTAACACAAAATGGACGACATGTTGTCCTATTTTATGCTGATTTACTTTGATCGATTTGCGTTTGTTTAAGTACTAAGTAATGTGTTAAAGAATAATTGTTAGCTATTAGAATAAAATATAAACATCTTATACTTATTATTTTAAATACTACTAGTATGTTCAGCTATCTTTTTAAGGCTTCTTCTGTCTCAATAAACCATATAACACATTATATGACAAGCTTGATCTACACAAATTGGATATTTATTAAAAATACATATTATTCTATTTAAAATGATAACAACCAAAATACAACTGGTGCAAACAAAAGACGATTCAACAAATCCATAGACAATTTCATTTGATCTACAACTTATAAAATCATAGACAATAAACAGAAGCTGAACGTTTAATGACGTGTAAAGCGCTTTATTATTGTGTGTACCAAAGACAAAGTTGATAATGGCATTAGTTACGACTCTGTCCTCATTGCACGATCCCACGGGATTTGGTTTCAGCTAAGATTTTATTATTCATAACACTTGTGTTCAGGGTTATAGCTATTAATGTTTCGCTTTCTTCAATCAACGAGGTCCAATAGTGTTGATCATGATCCAAGTAAAAAACTAAAATCTTTCAAAATATTGATAATCTTTAATTTTTAATCCGTATCATTTTTTAAAGAAAGTGCAGTTTCGAAATTTTTTTTTTAAGTAGTGCCTAAAAAACTTAGTATAAATACGTGTCATCTTTATAACTTAGCTTACACTACAACTTTGAAGTATCTCTTTCAGTTATCTAATAAAATGTCAAATAAATTCCTATAACAAAAATCAAATAGGCCCGCGAATGAGTCACAAGCACCGAATCGCGACTAGTCTTAGTAAAAATACTCGACAATTGCGTCCAATTGAGATTCTGCCCTGAGAAAACATTCAATCTCGCACAATTAACACCTCTTAACCCGATCCGCCGTTCGCACGGCAATCAAAGACGACTCAAATTAGTCGATTTCAGTTTTCGGTGCCATTAAAGTCCAAGGTTCGCGACCCAATTCTAACCTAAGCTTGGTATGGGCGGAGAATTAATTACTGAGTTGTACTTATCTTTGAGCAGCATTAATCAATTGATCAAGATAGTAATAAAGGGTTATAGTAGACTCCGCCCTCGGCAAGGCCTGTCTCGCGAGGGTAGTCTACTTACCCTCGCAAGTTGCTTGACTGAAATTTGAAAAGTGCCTTTCGTTAAATTGATCTTAAATTGTGACCTTAGATTTCTGAACATTTAATTTAATTACCAGACAATTTCTTAATAATTTTCATGATCTTAATATAACAAACAATTTTTGACAACTTTTTTTGAATAGAAATAAATCCATATGAATCCTTGAACATAGCATATAATCTATCCAACTTACATGTGTGTGCGTTTAACGCACACATTCAAAAACTCGATGAAACGACTCCCAACGTTCACAAAACCATGAATGAACTACGATTTAATTTAACTAGATCTTAGATCAATTAAAGCAGCAGATGACAAATAGTGAGTAAGCATGCGTAGGCGCACGGTCCGTGGGAATCGGCCCAGTTCGTTTATTAGACGTGGGCTAGACGGAAGGATTCAGTCACAAAACCATTATTTTTATGATTCACAATCTGTTTTATATAGTGCTAATAAGCATATAAGCGCCGGCCCCTGAAATTTTGCTGACAATAATAAGAAAGAACTCACGCAAGCAACGAACAATTGAAATTACATTAAAATCTTATGCGATTCTTTTTTTAAAGAATGTTAAAGAAAATGATCACCAATGTAACGGTTATGGAAGACCTTATGACGAAATTAAGTAAATGTTTACTAAAACTGTTACTAACTCAAAAATAACTTACTGATGAATAGTACCTACATCAATAGAACAAAACGAGTACTTGAATATTATTTTTAAATTTATTTGAACCCAGAAGTATATTTGATTCTTTGGTACCAATTATTGAAGGAAACTTTGTGAGTGTTCTTTTCCCTAAAATACATAAAAATCTAATACGAATCGCGTACTAGTACAAACCGCAAAATATATCAAAATTTGCTCTTATTCCTACATCAACTAATTAACGACTTCCTCTATTAGCGTTCACAGAAAAGATTAGGCTTTATTAATTAAAAACATTGTTATATGTAATGTTTGATATTCCGTTGTGCGGAAGACGGGACCTGGTTGACCCTAAATTCTTGAAAATAATCGACTTTTGTGTGATATAAAGAGCTGTTGTTTTGTAAATGCTAGACTGCGTGTCACCAAGATAACGAGATGTGAGCGATTTTAGCTTCAATGTGCGCAGGAGTTGATAGTAGAAATGTATGAGAGGGTTTAAAGAAGATAATTAATTGTTAACTGTAATGCGGTGGACGCTTGATCAATGGCACCGCTTCATTGACTCTTGATAAGTTTTTGTTCAATTGTCATGTTGTTATGCAAAAATTATTAATAATAAGTTTCGCTTCCACGACAAGATACTCCACTTACTTAGTAGGTTATAAAGTTTAATTGATATTTTTAAAATAAATAAATTTAAAATCGCGAATGATAAAATCTGTCCGCGGTAGCTTCTAATTGGCCTTTATCTTTAGATTCATTGATTATTTACTTTTATTTATTTTCCTTATTAAAAAACCTTTGTAATATCTTCATCGTATCTTATTCCAATTAGATAATTCTATAAATCTATTAACTATATCAAAATTAAGTTAATATAAAAATCACGACATTATTTGCTAATCAACAACGAAAACAATGTCTCGTAACTAATATACTTACGACACACAAATAACAATCGTTGACCTATCTCAATGTTCTAAGAAGTACTATACCAATAGCTTCTGTTGAAATCTAGATTAGTGAGTGGGTCATTGTGAGACTATGAACTAATATATAGCCCACCCAGGCACTGCAACTCGATACTATAAGTATTCGGCATCATTCTGATACGTATTAGTCATCCTGATTGAGTTCCCGTCTGTTTTTATATTACTTCGATCATGACTATCTACTGATAGTACTTAGATAAGAAGAATTATATAAATCCTGTAACAAACTGATAATTTTCCATGTATTTTGACCAATTTTAATTGCGTGTTACGATTAATAGTTTTATCTGGAACCTCCTTTAGAAGAAAGAACTTTAGGTGGATTGTTAATCTTTTTTTTTATCTTTCACTTGCACGGGTCACCTGATGTTTGACACCGTGGTCTACGCTGGACCGTGCTTGCCCAGAAACCTATTCACCTGACTTTTGAAGACTTCCAGATAATAACCATCGATGAAGCCCTATTAGGAGAGATTGATCATTAATAATTACAAAGAAGAGACGAAATATGTGACAAAGAACAGAGAAGCAGGGATAGGACTTCTATCTTCACACACTAAAGGAACATATATCGCGAAATCACATTGCTTGCTTGAGAGAAATTGAACCACTCACATAATCCTATTGAGTTTCCAATATCAGCCACTCTAATTCTCCATACTGTTGCGTTATTATGATTAAAAAAGACAATGCAACGTGTTAACAATTGTGATAAAGTGAACAAATTGAATGATCGCAGCGGGAGAGACATTTGAGAAGGGCGCCGGTCGACCGCGGCGCCAACCGTATATTGTATTCCACTGTTTCTATACTAAAGTGTTTGTATGTTTGTAAACATTTCCAATAAACCGGTGGTATAATTATGGGGCTCCTTAACAAGGTAAAAGTTAGACTAGGAAATATAAGTCTTAATTGATTGTATGAAACAATCTCTATATACATACATTATATATATATTTTATATATTTTATTATTTTTATATTTATAAAATTCGAATTATTGCAATTTCCGGTCTGACTAATTAATAGGTCACGTGAAATAATATTATGATAATTTGCAAAAATCTATGTTTGAATCACCACAAATACCTTTGATTGACAAATTAATAAACGTTTGATGGATATGTTTTGTAAATCGTTTATTAATCTGACTAACGCATTATTAATAACAAGATATTTATATTATATCGATAGCGAATTTGATTGATTTTTAATTACTAACAATCATTTTGTGTGATTTAGTTTTAATCCTTGCTAATATTATAAATGTGATAGTCGGGATATGAAATTTTGTGCACATAGTTCTGGAGGTTTCAGAATGAATATAGATTTATTAATATAGACTTATTTCAGATATTGTTTTATTTGATTTAATGCGAGCGAAGTCGCGGGAGAAAGCTAGTAATATGACTAACCAAAAAAAAAGGAAACTGTTCTACCTTTCCTTTCTTAAGTAAAATTTCATTTTCAAGATTACTAAGATTATCCATTCTGCTAATGCAATTGATACCTTATCACATAGACCATAAGACACAATTTCGTTTAATAAATCTAACGTACGTAAATATTAACAAATTGTCATCACAATTTGTTCCCGGACGACAGTCATTGATTCCTGAACTGAGTTGGCGCCGTCACTTTTGACTTTTTACATCTGAATCATCGTGAGTCACGATCATCTATTTGAATTAGAGGTCAGTGTGTGTGACCTTGAGGACTAAAGATTTGACCGGTACTTTACTAGTAGGTACACTACCTTCAAAATATACTTGCACTATAATTTCTATGTGCATAGTGTAGCATAAATATAATTGTAACAAATGCATACTCCTGTAATCTCTTAGATAAATAATTTTAACGTGTGTTTTGAAGTTATCTAAAAAAACCGAAATTTAACTAGGATCTATTTATTTTAGCTAGGGTATATTACTAAATCCTTTTATTTTGCCCGACTTTACACACATTCAGCTTTTTCTGAAATGGAAGAAAAAAGTAGGTTGTAGTTTATTTCATTACATTTAAAATATAACCACGTAAAAAAATTGCCCTAATATTATAGAAATAATTACTCACTTAATATCACTTAGAATACGTTTTTCGTAACTCTAACACCACTAGCCTCAAAAACTCAGTCCAAAGCCCTTAAATCGCAAACCGGCGCACAGTCATATCCTTGAACCAATCATCGAATCAAGAATCAAAGCTGGCAATTGAAGAAAGTGTTCATACATCAAATTATCCACGCGACCGCCTGGCGCCTGCAATCGGCCCCTTCCTTAGGACGCGCGTTGCTGATCGCTAGATGGCTCTTATCCTGTTTCGAAACGTCCGCTGCTCTTAAATTATTACATACTGGCGACCCGGATTTGTTCGAGCTATATAATATATCCATTCCGCGAAAATAATTACTCTTATCCGTACCTTTTTCATTTCCTAGTTGTACAATTTTAACAAAATAATCAGTTGAGAAATTAAATCTAGAACTGTAAAATACTCGTACTATCCCGTTGATATATCGGAAATTACCTTGCTTGTTAATTTTGAATTATTGAAAATTTATTTCCAGATTTCAAGTTAGTGCATCCTAAATCCACGAATTATGCTACAATAGTCCTACCAAAATATCTGAACAAGAATCTGAAATAATCAATTTACATTAACCGAATTCATTTTGACATGATCGTATCAAATAAACAGGTTATTACATGTTATTACAGTCGATAAATGTAATTACAAGCGTTATCTGAATATCCGTAGCTGTGATTACTTAAATGAATGATAAACACGATAGATAGTGCGTTACTTGGACGAAAGTTGATATTGATAATTTTCAAATTACTTAAAAGAATGTTGGTAATCTTAAAAATAGTTACTGTCTCTTCTTTCAGTGTAAATACATACTTAATTAAGATATAATCAATTTACTAAAGAAAAGACCAAATTAGTAAATAAAATCAATTAATCAAACAATATACAATGGCCTCATAATACTTAGACTTTGAAATCTACATCCAAAGAGCCTAGATAGAATAGAAAAGACAACTGAAGATTCCAATCAGCGTGTAAAAAAACAAGCGACGCTTGAAATATAACAAGCGCAAGTGATTTGTCACAAAGCATTGCTTTATGTTGAAAGAAAGCGATCTCAGGTCGTGGGCAGCAATCAAGCGAATCAACATGTCACTCGTTGATAAAGCAATTGAGAGATTTGTACACGTAACGAGCAAGTACCATAACGTCACATGTTCGCAATATTGATAATAATTATATGATGATAGGTGATGTTGTTAAAACTGAGCTGCGTTACTTGACGTAGCTAAGATTAAACATTGAGACTAATTGGCATGTTTGTGGAAATATCTAACGAGTGTAACAGTTATTGTATTGTCACTGAATTTTAATATAGTATCGACCTAACTTAGGTATTCAAAATTTTTTGCTATATCAAACATATTTCAGTTGAATTCTAAAAGCATCGTGAGACCTCTCCTTGAACTTAGGGGAAGTTCACTTTTAATTCAATCGTAAAGTATTTCGTGTACTAAATGTATTTGTAATATGTTCTGTAATATATATTTATTTCTTTCGTTCTTTTATATCAGATGTATTCTAAGAACAACGGCAAAATGCTACTTAAGAGT
This sequence comes from Eurema hecabe, assembly GCA_026213755.1. Lineage (NCBI taxonomy): Eukaryota > Metazoa > Arthropoda > Insecta > Lepidoptera > Pieridae > Terias > Terias hecabe. The sequence goes on along the minus strand of JADANM010006787.1, from coordinate 8,308,644 downwards.
GCTTCGTCACAACACATCGATCTTGAGCTTAACTCTTATGACAGCCACTTCATGTTTACAGGTTTATCAGCGAGTGAGGCGCTGAGAAATGGACTGTGTCAGTCATTGTGGGGAGCCCCCAGCACCAGACCAGATATGAGGCTGACCCCATCTTCTATCAACCATGAATCTTCTATCACCTACTCCAATAAAGGTATGCCATTTCCTTAAACTATTCTTCTAAAGTATTATAAAACATCCTCTCTACATCCATAAACATTATTTTTAATGAACACAGTAGTTCAATCTTTTACACGTTTAGGTAATCCTATAGCAATAAAATAAAAAAACGAATACGAATCTCTTTGTATCGTAGCTTTCATTTCTAATCAAGGTTTCTTTCCTAATCAATCCTTGACTACACATTATAGCATTAACAACTACATACATAAAGTAGATATTTCAAATTAATTTTTGACACAAATTCCAATAACATCAAATCCCACGGCTTCAGATTTGCCTGACACTATCTTATCGGACGAAACTGTTATCGACCGGCGAAATTACGTTTGTTTTATGACTCTGATTTGCTGTCGGCAGCGACAAAGCTTTATCAACCTATCGAGTTTAAACGTTACGTGTTATGAAGCTTGTAATTCATATATCGAACACAAATTTCGATATCATTGATAAGGTACGGTCGGCAAAATAAGTTGCGTTTATGGCGGGATAAATGGGGTCGTAAATTTCGTTCTTGACACTGATAATGTATGTGCATTAGCATTTTGTTTTGAGTTATTTATTGAATTCAGCACAGGATTTATATTAAGCGTTCTTTTAAAATGCATGAATTTTTATATTGAATATTTTATAGGCGTTGTTTAATAAATTTTTCCATCTATTTTGCTGTCCGTCCGTTGACCAGGTCTCGGGCGTTGTAAATCCGATTTAGACATGTGTACCCTTGTAAGCAAACATTAGTGTACAAGATAACGTTGTGTGTCTGTTTGTAATGTATGGATTGTCAGACTTCCCGAGAAATAGAAAAAGGTTCGTCGCTGAGATGACATTGTTGAAGTTATAGATAGGGATATCTTTGATGTTTAAAAGATGATATATTCAATTGAATCTTTAATATTGGAACTGTTGACGGCACGGTAGATAAATGGATAAAAAATTAATTTCTAAGAAATCCTATTTTCTTTATATCTTACTTTTTAAGAAAATACTAACTGTATAAAATTTAAATATCGTAGTTACGTAACGTAAAAACTTTATGACTTCATTTTTACTTATATAAAGCCTTATAAAAATTAAAAAAAAAGAATTCTGTTTTTACAAAATTCATATTAAACTTAAATGACTCTGTCTAACCACAACTTTACTTCGCAACCAAACATTGTCTCAAGCCAGCTACCCTCATAATTCTAAACCAATTGTACGTTAATTGCACCTCAACTTAATTCAATAGTCATAGAGCGGAGTCACGCGAAGTTTGAACAAGAGCAGACATGGGCAAACAGGGCAAACAAATGTGAATAATAGCACAAACAGGGGCAACGTGACCACTGGGCAAATATTGACGACACCCTTTGATTGATCGATGGCGACACGGCATGCTAGTGATAGCCAGCGAGAACTAGACAATTGGGTATTAAGGCTTTATTAGTATATAAATTCACTGCCATACTTCATAGGCATAATTAATTCAAATTGGAATAGAAATGATAATCATTTTTAGTAAGTTCGGTTCATAAAGTATGAAAATCGTTCTAATATGATATTTAGATATTACGGCTGTTAATTTTTTATGCCTTATATTTTTTCCGGGAGTTTGTATTATTACTCGTATGTGTATAAACATTATTAGACCACTTGAAAAATACAGGAATACTTATTCTCCTTCCATATTGTTTTCAACATTTCGACGGCTTAAATTTTGTCTCAAAAGTATGAAGTGACACAAAATTGCCACAATATTTCAGGTACTAAATCCATTCAGGTCAAGGATCAGTTCAGCTTTATGGCACGTCTCAAAGGTTTGCCAACAAAACGATTCAAACACAAAAACCACTAAACCGCCTATCATTTACGACAGTCATGTGCATATTTGATTACGGCGTTCTCGTTCATAACAGTTAAATCCTAACTCATTAACAAAACCTCATTACTTGGGGTCATAACCACAAATCTTAGCGTACGTCGACTGACAATTATTAAAGCAGAATTTAATCTCAAAGATGCCGCCAGCATTTCGTCAATGTTTACAAACAACAAACTTATTATAGCACTTCTCACTCGTGCACCCTACAATTCTAAGCTTTACCGCTACGTGTTAAAGCTCAAAGTCAAGCTTAAAGATTCCAAGACGATTCTCAAAGTTTGCGATTGTCACACACATGAATCGTGCTATTGTTTTAGTAAATAATTCGTGGAAACATTTAAGGAGAAATCGGGACGTTGAGACGTCGCTGAGATAGTGCTGACTGTTGCCACGGAGTTAATGAAATAACATGAGCTTCACATAAATAAGAGGTTTTAAGCAATTTTTATTAAGATGTAATAGACTCATAAGCAGTATTCTCAACTTTATAAATGTACCTAAAAGTGCATATAAATTCCTAGCATCAACAAAGAAATCAATAATTTAGAAGTATCGATTTATGTACATTATAAATTGTATTTTATCTTATGTACTTTTGAAATATGGGGTCTTTATAAGACAACCGTTACCAAGGCTTTCAATGGCTAATTCATTTTTTCGCTACCTAGCCAATTCTGACCAACTTCAAAGTAAAACTTTGCGGACATAAATTCGACACGATTAGGTTATCATTTCGCACTGTTATCAACCATAAACCTTAGCTCTCAGCGATTTAAGGATTCATTTGCGTTATCTGTGACGCGGCGATAAGAAACCTCTAGGCGTGGCCAGCCCTGTGATCTCGCCGCTAAGACCTGATTTATCATATCCCGGGCTGATTGACAATGAAATGTTAAGGCGGACGTGACGAAACTGATGTGCTGTCATAGATAAATGCATTTCGGGTGAACTGGAATGGTTCAGCTCGTGACCGAAGTGGTCCTCTAAAAACGTTTCAAGTCCAATGAAAACGGGAAATACTCATAAATTATTTTAAATGTTGTTGTAATAAGTAAAATTGCTTTACATTAAAATTTTCTGCCTACTTCAGATCTTGAGAGTAAATATGCAATGGTAGTCGGTGATAGTACTTCCTATTTATGTAATCATTGCTAAACATTGACCAGTTTTTATCTTTAAGCTGAGCTTAACTTAAGAAAATACAAAACGATAAAAATTACTGACATTGAATATGCACTGAATACATAATAACGGAATAATAATAATAAAACCTTTATTAACAATCATATTTTACATTTTATCTTATTAAGTTAAGACACCGGTTTCCCGATTGTTTTGTTCACATAGGCCTCTCCGAGAAATCTCCACAATGGTCTATCTGCCGCTACCCTCGCCCACGTTGTGCCCCCCACTTTCCTTATGTCCGGAATAACTACACACTAAATAATTATAGAATGATATTAGGTAAGTAAAAACACGAAACAATAATAAAACAACAACATAAAGAAATAAGATGTAAAAAATCTCTAATCGGCAACAACAAATCTATCGCAATATAACACGTCACAAGTCATAATGATAATATGGATCAGTGGATAAGCAATCGATCCATAATCATGGAGACCTTCAAACTCTGATTAATCCTACTGGTTGGATTACGAGAAATCCAAAGCCCGCGATAAACTTTATGATTTTTAGGGCACCGTAAAGTTTGGGGCCTTATCGTTTTTGCTTTATGGCGGTGACTGCGCCGAATTTTTTTTCCTTGTGTAGTAAAAGTGGTGGTTGTCAGTTAAAGTGTCAATTAACTGTTATATTGTCTGTTATATTAACTCGTATTAGATCTTAGAATATTGACGCTTAAATTGTAGAATCGGATTAAATATTTAATTAAATTTGGTTTAGCTGTTAACTAATCAAAACGATATAATATTATAGTTAGTTATACAGACGGAAATATTTACTTATTTTAATTTTAATTATCTTATAAACATGAAGAAGAATATAGATTAACAAACCCAAAAGAATTAATTATTAGACAAGAGTAATTAATTTATACATTACTTATATATTTTGAATCATCGAATAGGTTTGTAAAAATGTATGACCATAAATTGGTATAAAATAATATAATTTTCTGTATGATGCCTCATAAAACGCCTGTAATATGTATAAAACGGTAATTTTTTAAACTTCATTGCGAATAGATTTTTTTTAAATAGCTGTGCCTGCCAGTGTACGACGTAAATAACATTTTTAGGTGGTATAATACGATCCTAATAAATCATCTAGCTTTATATATATATTTTTTTTTTTATATAATAGGGGGCAAACGAACTGGCGCGTCACCTGATGGAAAGTGATCAGCGCCGCCCATGAGCACTCGTGATGTCACGAGTGTGTTGCCGGCCTTTAAAATATGAACAGAGAAATTAAAAAATATACTAAGCCTATGAGTTTACATCTTATAATCTTCACTTTTTTATAAATTGGTGAACGCTATCGTAATTGGACTAATTTCGACTAATGACTTTATACTTGAATGATTACTAACAAAAGCTAAACAACGGAAATTATACATAGAATTTAAAACCAAGTAAATCCGCGAATCGTATAAAATAAGTATAAATCAAATGTTATCATTCGTGTTTGATATTCCTTATCACTCGTAATAACGTTTTAAACCCTTTTATCGGCAAGGATTAGTTAAGTCTTTGATCGTATGTCCAAATTTATGTATGTGTGTGTGAATGTAGCAATCTTGATTGTGTTTGTGTGTGTTGTTTGAACGATGTTTAGTGCTATGTACTGAATATACTTTGGACCGAGTATTTTAAATCATTTTTATTTTAACTAACTTTTATAAAAAATAGAACTATTCGTACCTATTTGGTTTGCTTTATGTAGACTGAGGATTATTATAAAAATATCACAGAAAAAAAATTGAGTTGATATTACCTTAAAATGTTCACAGCAAATGAAACTTATGATTTTTATTGAAGATACCAGGCTCGTGTAACGGAATACAAGTAGCCATTCGAACCTACAACATCCAAATTCGTTAGACATACTATTATATTTAAATAAGGACGTAATAATATCATATTATCCCTTTCCTACTTGTAAGCTTTTTATTTAATTCTGCTATCTTTATTGTCATATTATATCTTTTTTGTCTCAAAAGAGAGTAAAATAGTAATGAAATAAAAATATAACAGTTACAACGCCTCAGTGGGTCGAACATACCCCCAGCATACAGTTTATTAAAACTCTAATTAGTTACGCTCCCCATATCATTGGGATCATTATTAAACATTTTATTACAACCTCTAATCCTGATTAACGATTCTAACGTGACTTCGCATATATTTTATATCGTCAGTTGAAAATGCCATTTATTCACAAATTAAATTTTCATATGACAGTATGTGGAGGAATCTTTCATATTATGATTCAGTATCTTCATACTTCATTCTGAATAAAATTAATTGAGGTTATATTTTGATAAAAGAAACACCGCTTTAAATATTTTTTAAATTATTTTCTGTTGTATTTGCAAACTCGTTTTTATATAAAAGATTTTTATCTTATTATATTTCTGATTTTATTTGACAATTATATTATAAGAAGTTATCTAATCTGCAAATGATGTATACAATATTATGTTTATATACTTTTGTAGGCTGTAGTAACCAGCTAATTTATAAAAAGATAGCAATAAAATCTGTTCATGCATAGAACGCTTAACAGTAACATACATTTAATATTCACATATACCTACATATAGATCTAGACAAAGCAAATTTGCATTTGCAACTGTTAGCATCCGGAACGGTTATTTCTAATTAGTTAAAAGCTCTCGAAAAAATAACAATCTGAATGCAGCGCGTACCGCACCTTACAATTAAAATTGCATTAGTCCCGCAAATAGGATAGACGCTAATGCACTATTTGGCTGGAAAAAGAATCGTTTTAATATAATTTGCAAAGGGAAATACAAGTAGCCTTTATAAACTAATTGCAGTTTGCTAGTCTTTGTCACTGCACAAACCTTTATTGTTCACATTCATTTAAATATGAGCGACGCTTTTTTAATTTGAGTTAACTATAAATATTATCTAACTTCAGTAAAACAAAATAAGCATATTTATTAGCAATTTATCAATGCTTTCATTTCAATTCATAATCAAAACTTCAAATAACCCAAATTATCTTATTACAAAGAGCACAATAGGACACAATAATGCCAGTGTTTAAATTTCACCCCATTACCCTGAATAGGGTTGCATTCTATATTTCGCAAAGCCATGAATTCAAGCATACTGTCGAGGCGGAACAATGAATCCAAATAACCATTAATATGTAATAAATACTATGGGGCAATAAAACCGTGTCGCGTGGGGGCCAAACAAACAAGTGTAGAGGCAACCCCTAAACGCTGAGTATTGTTCGGAAAAGCCTTGGCGTGAAATGACCGAGGGTTGCCGAATGTCGACGATCGAATACGATTGGTTCCGCTCCGGATACCGACAGCTGCTGCGTTTCAGATATAGGGGTTGCTCTTCATTAGTGTAACTTGTCTCATCTTGAGATGGATGTTTGTTTTGGACAGCGTGAGTTTGTCCTGATCGTTTCTTGATGACGTATGAATTTGTTGGAGAAGCTAATTTAATCTGGGTCAGTTCAGATCCAAAAAGCAGCATTTTTTAATAATGATTTTGTTATGGCTTAAGGTGTTGTATCAACAAATAATTTTATGATTTACGTAATATTTATGAAATATTTACCAGAATCTACAAATATTATTTTGCATTTCATTCCGGACTCATACTTTCAATTTAATATTAAGATTCAACATAGTTTCAAAATCGAGTAACATAAA
>JADANM010006787.1:8268542-8281075 GCA_026213755.1 Eurema hecabe | reverse complement strand
AGAAGTAAAGAACACATTTTATGTGGTGTGTACATACAAGATACAATCCATAGCACGGATCGAGACGGAACACTTAGGGGCGCAGGTGCAATATTTAGAGTGCACTGCTATGCTACATACAATATGCACTCTATGTGAGTGACATTGTTCCGATATTGTAGGGACGTGCGTCGAATAATTTGTGCGATTTTGTTGGTGATAGCTTTTGTTTGGAGATCAAGTTTCGTCTCAGAAATAATATATTTATTCGTTTTGTTTTGTTTGTTTATAATAGAATTGTCAAAATGGTCCAGTATATACTTATTTTAAATGCGTACATAAGGTAGTACATAAGGATAATTTTGCCTCAACAACTTTTCCGTTTACACTCCTTTTTGCGAACATATCATAAAACCCGTAGATTTGCGTACAACTATACTATATAGCAACGCATTAAAAGATGACTCCTTAAAATGGATACCCCGTTTTATCTGATACATCCAACCTTCAACAAAATACAAACGCACTCTGATTTAGACCCCTCAATAATACATAGCATATCGCAAAATCTTACCTCGCGAGCACTTTAAGTCGCTACCATCGTATATTTAATTCAGGCCAGTAAAGTACGTTCCCATAAAAATCCCGTCATGATACTGTGCAGATGAGCCGGCCAGGCCCGGATTCTATAATTTAATTATATTAATGTCTGTTTTATTGCGAATCTCGCGTTTACTGCCCCGATAATGGCCCGTAATGATTTCTCCGTTATGCGACGCGATACAGATTGCTCTTATAAATTATGAGGAGAGGAATATTGCTTTCTGCTTTTACGACGGATTTTTGTTAGTAAATTAATTAAGAAACGGCTATGTAAATGTATAATTCGTTGACAATATTAAAGTTTTGAGAAACTAAAAGGAAACTAGAAAGAAAAAGGTTTCAACTTTCAAGCATATATTTTATATTATGCCTTGTTAACTGTTTCGTTGCATTTAAAAACAGTAGGTAACTTGTAATACATTACTTATATTGCATGCGACTCGTATAGATAATAACTTTTATTGTTGTTGATTGTTGATATTTGCATTTGTAAAAAAATTAAGACTGTTATAAAATTTTATACGTATTTATGTTGTTTGTTTTTTATGTAATAGATTATAAGTTTGTTATGAAAAAGGATATAGAATAAATGAAATAAAAACCTTTTAAAATAAGAGTTATTAAAACGAATATGCACATAGGTGAATCGATGTAACTGTAAACTCATAATTTTCTATGGCATTATAGTAATATTTTCTAAATGGCATTTCAATAATTTTATTGAAATGCCATTTAGAAAATATCTTAATACAAAATATTACGAATTAAAATATATTATTACTTTGTACTTTGCGTCTAAGCAAATATGACTTGATACAATTCATAGATCGCTTTATTTTGTTAATCGAATTCACTATCTTAGTATAAATCTAGATATAATATTATTTATATTTTTAAAATATTTATATAGCATTTGATTTTATGGTAATAATATTTAATATATGATACTACCCGTAGCTAAGTCCGTGCCTGTCCGTATCTAGGCACCCAACAGCCAGGATTTACGGTTATCGCCCGCCGGGATACCTTCAATCACGATCCGTAATGCTTTACGCTCCAGCCTTGCTTAACGGCCGATGTTTTAAGAAAACACTCTATCCTTACTAATAATACAGACCCGAACGCCTTTTGCTTATAAAATACATACATATAACAGGCATGAGCATACATAGGGACCAACAGAAGAAAACGACTTTGTTTTATACTATGTTATTGTTTTGTTGTCTTTTAAGCAAAAAGTAGGGATTGTAACTTGAATTAACGATAGGAACACAGTTTAAATTAATATGTACGTAATTTACTAGAGTTTTTAAACATGTTTCGTAACAAGTTCTACGATCTATCGTTATATAGGGAACAATTTTGAATATTGAATTAATTTATAACTCGATCATAATGATATGTAATACCTTTCAACGTTTGCTTTTACAAACTAAGTATCAGTAAAAAAAATATTACATACATAACGTGAAAAATCTGGAAAGTTTTTTAACAGGCTCTTCGCAATGCTATAACAAGTAACTGCGCAATAGAGACGAAACGATTGTGAAACGCTGACGCTACGTGATTTAACGTTAACGCTATACTACTCTACGTACATGCTATAAAAACATATATATCGCTAGGTATTTAAAGTAAAAAAAATGTAGTAATTTTTATAAGAACATACAGCATCACCATAACATATGTTTAATTTAAAAGTGATTTGTGATAATTTTTATGTTCCTAGGTACATTGTAATTTAATTTAAATTATTGTAAAAGACAAAAATACGGGGATAAAATGGTCATACATATCCGTAGTCAGTTTAATACAAATCTATATAGATTCATCTATTACATTATAATCATACAACTTACGAAATAAAGAGCTAAAAAATTCATTTTCTTTAAATGCATACTTTGTTTGTATTCAAAAGACCAACTACACAGAGCTAGAACAGCACGTCAAATAAACGCAAAATGAAACACGAATTACGCGGCGTCAAGTGCGTAAAATCTTCGCAAGAGCGTAATTACTGGATATAGCGACGCGGGGCGCCTTAATTGTTTTCAGCACTCCCCCGGGCCTGTTATCGACTATTCATTGAGTTCCTTGAGTTGCGAAACTTTGTAAGATGCTTGAGGGTTTTTTGGTTGAAATATTAAGATGTTTTCATGATGCCAATCCCGAAATACTTAATCAAAAGCATGTAAAAATAATGTATTATTTTGTTACGATTGCAATATACATCGATGTTATTATACTGTATTTAATTGTAATTTTTTAGGCGGAAAATTAGTACTCTCCATTGAACCTACGTAAATAAGTACATTTAAACAGACAAGTCAGTTTCAGCCGACCGTATTCAATCAACGTTTGTAACTCACGAAATAGCAATTCCACGAAATATAACCAAAAGCCTCGCATCCGAACCCGATTCCGCGCACGTACACAAAAAACCAAACATAGCAATATTACAAAGGAACATCTTATCTAAAAATCTGCTATCGAAGATGGAGGACTAACGAGGGACGCGACTCTGATTTCCAATTCAAAGGAAAATTGCGATCTATAACCGTAAGAGGGGGGCATTCTGGCCCCGGCCGTTGCTAGGCGACGGGGGAGGGGCCGCCGCAATCACGGCCAATGGCACGACAGATATAAATTGGTCCACGTCACGACACTCGCGGAAAAGAGAGGACGGATGGCCTCTCGCTCGGGCTAATGAAGTCGCGCAGACCCCTTGATTGAAGCCTGCGGCCCGAACGAACGCACCTAATTGTTAGGTATCAGAGCCATGCCGTGATTTGTTCTTGATACCGATATAAGGGCCATGCCGATCTTTATATAGCTACGGGTAGATACGATATAGATACATCGCTACAACCTTCTATCCCCCTGCACATATAAGGCGATATTAATTACATCCTATATTATTATAAAACGAACACTTAAATTAAAATATTTAAAGTTATCACCGTTTTAATTAACGCTTATATTGCATTAAAATTGATACAAAATAAAATTATCTCTATATTATGGCTTATTTAAGTAATTATAAAATTGTTTATTCTTCCTACTTAAATCCATTTAAGGTTTATATCTCTTTTCCTGTATAATAAGATAGATATTTTTGAGCGCAAAATATTGACAATTAAAATAATTGGGTACAGGTCCATCCGGTTGATACAAAAAATCAATATGGCGACACTAATTTGGAGTTCTGAATCACACTTATGTTATTTGTTTGATATTAACCATATTATAGTGGTCGAGAAACTTGAGTTCTCAAGTACTTTTATTGATTTAATTTTACATATAGTAACAACTTTAATATATTTCATTACAATCTAGGTACGTAAGAACTTGAAAGATGACAACCCTTTAATAGCCGTTAAAACATTATGTACCTACTATACAAATCTGGATACCATAAACGTATATAAATTATAATATCCGGATAACCCGGATAATAAATTGTCCAGTCGGTATCCAGCATACGCCACGCATCCGTAATGCGGCCCCGGCGGCACAGATTACGCCGACGTGTATTAATACCCGTACGTGACGGATATCCGTATAGACAGGGTTGTCGCTTGTATGTTTATGAAAAATATTAGCAGAACTTTTCCCAATATTAAAGGTATATAATAATGTGCCGTTCTTATAAAAATAAAAACTGTTTTTACTTAATCAAAGCAATAGAAGGCGGTATTCACAATAACGTTATAGATTTTTTTTGGTTATATTTTAACAAAATATAAATAAACAATCAAACCAATAACTTATTTACAAAACAATATCTAAACTTAAACACTATAGCTCAGATAATTTTAATTTATATAAATACCAATATTAAATACTTAAGTAAAAGTAAGCCGTTGACAAACCTGCACCCCAACCCATCCTCCGCGGCAGCGGATCGATAGCCGGATATCGAAACACGGATTATCCGGACCTCACCATTGGCACGTCATCGTGATTGCTATAACTATCATAAATCGATACTGATTTCATGTTACGTAATGATATTAAGCTACATGTTTGAATTCAAATCAGGGATTTATAATATGTATTTATTCATTGATACTATTCTATATATTATTATTTATAGAAGATTACGTTGGTTATGTTTTATGGAGCTTTTATATTAAAGAAACATAATTCTTCTTTGAAGTTCGAAGAAGAGTTCTTTAAAGAAAAAGTACGTAAGTAGTAGTTATATACATTTTTGTATAATATATTATGTTAGCTAGTCTCGCAGATCTTATGATCAAATGAAGGCTATAGCCTTCGTAGTGAATTTGCTTTTCTGACCAAGATGTATTTCTTCACTATATAAAAACATAGTATTTATATATTATTGTTTAACTATACATAGTGATTTCTTTGAGGCAACCATGCGAAGTGAAACGTTTTAAGTAGCTTGTTTTAAAAAATTAAAAATATTTATTTATTATCTATTTTATATCAAAACCAGTAACATATTACTATCCTGAGCAATATAATAAACTGACTAATGAATAAATATTTCTTTCGCAGGCGAGAAGCCTCACAAATGCCAAGTCTGCGGCAAAGCCTTCAGCCAGTCGTCGAACCTGATCACCCACTCGCGCAAACACACCGGCTTCAAGCCCTTCGCGTGCGAGCTGTGCGGCCGAGCCTTCCAGCGCAAGGTGGACCTGCGGAGACATCGGGAGACGCAGCACGCTGACCTGCGGAACGCTCAGCATATGCCGCCGCACACTGACGTTCATGCCATGCACCCGGATATGCACGTGCCGGATCATAGGATAGGTGAGTTTGGAAATTCATGATTTAGCATAAAGGTGTACAATATGTCTTAAATCAGTTTATTATATATTAGCGGATCCGTGCCCACTTCGTTGGGCACAATGTTAACAATCCTTTTTTATATATATGTAGCATATGACACTAATTTTGAAAATCGGTTCAGTAGATCCCGAGATTACCCCTTAAAATTTAACAAACACACAAACTTTAGTTCTTTATATATTAGTATAGATTTGGTGAAGGAGATGCAAAATGATAGATATGATGATAGTTAAGATTGGGCGATAATACGCGATTAGTTGTGTGACGTCATTCTAAATTTAATGTGAACTGTCATTTTTAATGCATTTCTAAAATATGCTGGTTCTTCCTGCCTGTCTATAGAAACTGCCTTTCGAACTGATAGAAAATGTTTTTTTGTTATACCATGATGATTCAAAAGTGTTCCTATATGTAGTATCTTTATTCAATCGAATACTTTTGACTTTTTGACTCGAGTATGAGTATCAAATGAAAGGGTTTTTTGAGAGTGACTCGAAAAAGAAGCTTTTTTTGTTTAATTTATTGCTTTGACATCAATCGAAGTGTCACAATGTGCTCTGTAATTATTATGAAGTGCTGATAGTCTCCCTCCCGGCAGAGCTCGGCCACTCGCTGCGGCACGAGTACCGCGCGCCGCCCTGAGCCGCGCCCGCCTTCGCGCCCTGGCGCTGAGGCACACACACACACCACACAACACACAACACTCGCTACTGTGACGCTATGCTGCTTGCTGCTGCACTACTGCGATACACTATAATCTAGAAAGATCATAGATCATAATTTTCTGTATTACTCATAATAAATTTTAACTAGATGACCGGTGCCCACTTCGTTGGGTATAATGTTAATTATCTTTTTGGGTTTTTATATAGCCTATTGTCTATAGTAATGTATAAGTAGCGTCACGAATCTTTAGCGCTGAACGAGACCTGCGCAGAAGTCAAAAATTAGTTATCGAGGGGACGGCGAGTGATCGTCGGGTGCGCGAGCGTTGATTGGTTGTCCCAGTCGTGTTTTCTTTCTGCACCAATACTTCAATTACGAGCGCGATTCTACCGATGCGCAGCTATTCTCGTCCAGCGCTAAACATAAATGACGCGACCTATACATAATTTATTACATCAATTTATTTTTCTAGATAACTACAAATTTGGTGTTACATGTTTCTATTTATAGAGTAAAAAAGGCCAATTCCAAAACTGTTTGCAAAATAATAATTGTTGAAGTTTGTAAGAATACGATTTATTTAATTAGATTTCCTTAAAATTTGTAGATATTATACTTATCATAAATATAATTGAAACCAATTTTCATTTATTTGTTTATAATTCGAAAAATCGCTTATAAAATATTGCACTGTCTGTAAACTCTGGTCAGTAATGCGAGCATATGTCTTAAAAAAATTAATGTACATATTTCTGTTTTTATAATAATTTAATTTTACATCAATTTGTCTGCATAGCGTCACAATAAAGTTGTATAATAAGATTGTAAATTTAATGCTATAAAAATCGTAATAAGTATAGTGTTTCTTTAAGAGAAGAATAGAAGTAATGTTATAAAAAATTCTCATATTTAATTAATAATATTTAAAAACCTAAGAGGTGCATTCCCTTTGAATTATAAGGAAATTACATTCGATATAGTTTAGGAGCTATTGATCTCAGTAAGAAAAATATAATTTTCCATTTAAATTTAAATTCATATCATCTTATTCTAAGGTATTAGTCATAAAAGACGTTACTCGCATTCCTCATAATATGTACGATTTTTTTTAACATGGCAACATTTTTAATACACATTTTAATGGTAACTTTTTTTAGATATGCCTGTTTCAATTTGGTTCAAACTTTATTTTTAAGTGGACTGACTTTAATTCCAGTATATTATATTCCATACTTTCCATTCCATTATTATATGGTAACATTATTATTATAAAATATATTTAAAATACTTGCCTGACATTATCTTTTACACATAGTATGCTTATATTTCCTATTCATTTTTAACATTGATGTACAAATATTAAGTCTAAATTTATTTTTCTCTTTTCTATAGAGTTGTAGAAAAATGTAAAATATAATTTAGAGTTTAGACTATATTGTTTTATGTATACTATAATTATAACGCAGTACAACGGAGCCATAATATTACAACCAAAGATAATTATTTGCAATTCCTACCAAATAAATACCAGAGACTAGATTATTTTCTTTATTTTAATTATATTTTTGTAATATAGCATTAGTACACACGTTTGACTAGCTTATCAAAAAAGCATGATCAAATTGTTTGCGCAAACGAATGATATTATATTTAATAGATATGTTATAAGCGAAAAATTTTGAAGACGCAATAACATCCTAATTAGGACGTCTTACCGTCAGTTGATTGGTTGCCGATGCATTCACGTGCAACTGACATATCTAACTATCTCTTTTGTCTTTTTGGTTTTATCATATACATATTTCTTTTCTATTGTTTTGATTTGTATGGGTATAACATATCTATTATATAATATCATTAGCGCAAACTAAAATTAAAAAACGTCTCGAAACTCCCATCTTCCTACATTTAAGCGAGTAATTCATGTATACGTTAAATTAAAAATAAATAAAATTTTATGTACATACATTTAATATAATATAAGAATTTATGAAAACTTACTCCAGTCTTAATTTACCAAATGTTATGAAATATGTAAGAATTGTAATATACAAACTAAAGTAAGCGAGAAAAAAAGATTTTCCCCGTTAATAACATACTTACTATGTACTTCAGATTTTGACTAGTTGTGCCTGGCGGTAATACTCGCGAAAAATCCGCAAAAAAATATACATTCAAGAACTAAAACCTAAATCTTAATAAATATCTCACTTCTCCAAATATTTATAATACATTATTTTATTCATTTTTACCGGCCTTTTATTATCTACAATATTTTTATTATTAAAGCCAGATTATGTGAAAATGTCTGTATATTATTCCGAAAATTACCGACGAATACAGGTTCAACGTAATACTGCGAGGCGTATCTAGTCAGAATTATGAATTACAGACTAACTTGGACATAAGTCTAAGTAAATATAAATGTCGGAACTTCTCTGATCGTGGGGTTTTGCCCACAGACATATTATCTATTAGACACGTCCTAATTATCCAAATTTCAACCACGGCAACCGCAAAGCTAGAAACGATTAGGTAATTCCAATTGTACAATCGACTACAAAAATTGTTTAACAATACAAAACATCTTACAACTAAAGATTTTCTTTCTTGATTTTTTTACTGGTGAAATCATATCTTAGCAACACATTTATTTGACGATTATTTTTTTACTATATATGTATAATACTTAATGCTTTAATCCTCTTGTCACACGGTCCTCTTGTAACGGTATAAAGAGGATTTGTAGTTTCCAACGTCTTACGTTAATTAACTTTTGTAGTTGACTGTACCAAGCCTATAGATACAAATTACCCTTAGATAAGTCTATTATTTATATTCGTTGTTATTATAGTACAATTATATCCTCATTGTTTTAGACGTTAACTAGTTTAAGATTTTGTCTCGACACTTGTATGTTAAAACTGTATATAATGTATAGCTACCAACAAATCCAAAGAAATCGTGCAATCATGTGTTATTATAATATAATTATCACTTCAGTAAATGATAATATATAAAAAGAACGTTGTTTTATTAACATTGTGTAACCCTTGACATTAACTTTTAATCTCGAAAAAAATATTTAATACTACGCTATTTGTTTTGGCTTATGCCGGAATACTGAAACGCAACTTAAATTTAAGTACAACTTAAACCGGTCCGATTTGACAGTTCGCCATACAATTCCGTCAAAATTAACGACTTAAGGCGTGCTTAAATTTAATTTGCGTATGAGTATTTGACCGTAAGAGTCTTTTGTTTGTCTTAAATAAATATAGCAAGCAACACTGGCATTAAAAAGCTAGTTTCAAAAGGTGTAGTTCTTTTTTATTATTGACGTGTTATCTGATGCCCATCATTACCCAGTGAAC
Organism: Eurema hecabe; assembly: GCA_026213755.1. Classification (NCBI taxonomy): domain Eukaryota; kingdom Metazoa; phylum Arthropoda; class Insecta; order Lepidoptera; family Pieridae; genus Terias; species Terias hecabe. The sequence goes on along the minus strand of JADANM010006787.1, from coordinate 8,271,635 downwards.
GGCCATGCCGTCAATGTTGTGAAGTTGCCAGTGTGCTGCCGGCCTTTTACATCCAGTTACGATGATTATCCAAAAGTCTCCTACTTTACACACCATTACTTTATATAGGTTATAGGTACCTATTGATCAGACTATAAATGAAAAAAATAAAGAAAACTATTTCCTTTGTCTTTATATCATAAAGACTGACAGGAAACAATAATATGCACTTGTTAACCGACTCCAATAAAGGAGGAGGTTCTCAATTCGTCTGTATTTTTTATTCAGAATCGGTGCCAAGTAAAGCATTAACTATTTGTCTGGTTTAATCCATATTGTATAGTAGTAAATGCTGTAGCATTTTCTTGGTATCGACTTCAAAATTATGAAATAATTATTAAATAATTTCTATATAGGTACTAAATGAAAATACGTATTATTTAGTGGGACGCAAATTAATTCCCTTCCTTTTTAGTTTTTTTTTTTTAATTATTAAATTTTGAAAAAGAAAAGAGAATATTATGTCCACAAAAGTTTATTTACACATTCAAAATGACAATAGATACTTCGTAACATTAAAATATTTCATTATTTCAGTTGGTTTTTCTTGTTTTTTTTTAATTACTAAGTAATGATATGAGTATTTTCAAATTATTTTAAATTTTAATTTTTATAGGTAATTTGTACTTTGTATTTGACTGTACGTTAAAAGAAACCCGACAAAAAAGCGATAACGCGTTCTAATTAAGAAACGGTCATCAGTATGTTGCAAAATAATTATTTAAAACCGAATTACTAAGAGATTTCAAAATCAATAGTAAAGAATTCACAGTCGATAAAAAAAATAATAATGTCGATAACTTAATTTTATTTATCGAAGCTAAGCAATTTTCGACTCAAGTTACATTGGGGAGATGAATACTAATCAACTTACTTACGAAACCATTAAGTTAGATAATAAAGTCCTCCACTTTACTTTGAGTCCATATATTAAGATTCCAAAATATTTTTTAGTTTAGTTACTGTTGAAAAAATATACAAGAACATACTATTTTTTTCTAAATGGCATGATAAGGACTATAAACGAAATGCGTTTTAGTCTGTAAACTTGGAAAAAATAGCCTATATGCAGGCCTACATAACCTTTTTTTTAAAGTGGGGAAATCCTCATAGGATACCCATGGACCTCGGGGAAGGACCACGGGTTATGTCGGACTTCTACCGACTAAAACCCCACCGTTTACCGTTCTGCCGCGGCGGGTGGGGATCCCGGGTACCTTCGCAGACTCTTCAACGAAAGGCCTACATAACCTAGCTATCATACTAGTTGTGCCCCGCGGTTTTGCTTGCCTAATTTCCGCTCTACCGGGATAAATAGTATTCTATATCCCGAGCTCTAATCTACGTACATTCCCAATTATGACCAATTCCATTCATTCCTTTTGCGTGACAAGTAACAAACACTCATAGTCCATACTTAAAATATTCTTACACTACACTTATGTGATAGGAAATTACATACACATAGTAGAATCTAAGGCCACATAGGAGATCTCAGTGGTCTTGTACATGTGAAATAGTATTTTATACGAATTGATCGCCTTTCCTCATACATTAACAACAACCTAAGCAAATGTGTTGCTGGCCATTAAAATGTATTGGAATTATGATAAAATCCGGGTAGAGATTGCCACTGATAAAAATAAATATTCCTGCCAACATTATTTCTATTCACGATAATCTATATAAGAAACAAAAAATAACGTTAAAATTCTAGCTATAGTTACTAGCTAATACAAGTTATCGCTTTTGAAAAGCAATCAACTAGAATCGCTTCGCCGTTCGCCAGTGTTCAATATTGTTTGCCGAGCAATGATGGATTTCTCATTAATCTAATGGTTTCATTAGATCGTTTTTAATCGACTTGTTATTTGTCGCTTTTTTATTGTCAGCGAGTGATGAATTTAAGCAAAATGCTATGATGGAACTGCTTTTTTAATTTTTCTATTTAAATACTTAGAATGTAGACACAAACAATCTTACATGCAGTCAACTGAATAAGTAAATCGTTAACGTTTAAACTGTTTCAAATTTTGAATTAACTACATTCGAAATTTTAAATTTAGTCAGTTTTTTCAGTTTTGTATTTTCATTATTGATTATAATAATCTTATTTGTTTTAACCCAATCTTGTTACTATTGAGTTTAAAATTTTGGAATTTAATGCATTATAAAATAGTCAGACCTCTGCCGGAACTGTCTCTATATTCGTAACATAAGGACTTGGATCTTCTTAAGCCAATAAATAAATTAATTCTTAAAAAATTAAGTTCTATAATATGAACACACCCGTACCACATTCGTACGTGCCGCTAATATATTAACAAAAAAAGTTACTTTACTTTTATCAGTCCCCTAAAAGACCAGTACGTCTAAACAATTATGACGGTCAACAACATTTTTATATTTTGCGTAAGCCCCAATAGCTCATATAATATTCTATCACACACTAAAGTCTATTTGATTACGGCGTAAGACAGTGAAATAGATTTGGGAATAAAGCTGGGCCTCGTCTCTGGGGCCTCCGCTAAACGCCCGTCAACACGCATCGCAGGGACGTACCTAATCCTGTAAACAATATAATAACAAATACATATTAACCCCAGAAAAGTTCTTTCTTTTTTCCCTATTTAAAGAGCAGCAAGGAACTCGTGGGGCACAAAACGAGTCAGGAGAATCTTCTGTTCAGTTGCAAAAAATATTAGTAAATGATCAAAAGCCTTTTTAAACTTAATAAATACAGAAATATAGCTTATTGCCATAGTTCCTTACGAGCCGGTGATACATATATTTTATTTTGTAATACTGTGACGATTTAGAAAGTCGAATATTTTTATTCTGAAGAAGCTCATCAGAACAAAAATGTTCGACTTTCTAATTCCATTTCATTATAGATTAGGTCCAATAAATGCAAAAGATTAACGAGTTAATAATCTTTACTTTGCAATCGTAGTAAGAACTTATTATACTGACAGAATATAAGTTTAAGTTAATTTTTAATATATTAATAATATTTACTGATTTTCATGTTAAAAAAATCAGGTTCCACCGAGA
>JADANM010006787.1:8246395-8257922 GCA_026213755.1 Eurema hecabe | reverse complement strand
AAACTGGTTTAACAACAACTAAATACTACGAAAACTATTCATTTCGCTCTTCCGAACGATCTCTCCTTAAATTTCCTCCTCACAAAACTAAATTCTTCACTAACTCTTTTACTGTATCAGCTATATCTTTATGGAATTCTTTGCCCCTCAATATCAAGAAAGCTAAAACTCTGAACTCCTTCAAAAATCTTGTCCATAGACACTTTCTTTGTATTGCTTTTAACTCAGCTTTGTCTTGAATATAAATTTATGTTTATATTACGTATGTATGTATATATGTATGTATATTGTGTATGTATATATGTTTGTATATTATGTATGTGTATTATTTCTACATGTGTTTATTATGTTGTTTAAGCTATAAGTTGCATTTTGCCACCCGCTTTACTTATATTTCTGTCCTGTTCAATATCTTTCCAATTGGTTGCCTGGAAGAAATCACATTCTAGAGATAAGGCCGCCAGTTACTTATAATAGATTAAGACTGTCTACTTATTTTTATGTTATTCTTACGTAACAAAATATAAATAAACAAAAAATAATAAATAAATACGATACAAAGATTTTGAGACGTTCTTAGATGATAGAGCCAGCTCCCTGTGGGGTGGTACCACGTGGGCACGACGTGAATACAATTTACGTTCTGTGGCTTTCAACACGACGACGTTTCGTCAAGTAATGGCATCTTATCAGAGAAGTTATTTCGTTTTATAAGTGGGACTAGCGCAAGTTTTCCCTTCTCACTCCTTTTTTCTATCCTGTATTCCCTTTTTTTCTATTCTGTTACAAATCCTTTTCTTTTCCCTATATTAAATGGCAACACAGACATGAGTCGCTTACTATTAGAAGTACCAAGAACACTTCTGTTCTTTATTATAATTCCATATTATTATTATCATATTTAATAAAATATATGAAGTAGAAATAGATATTGGTACAAAACAACTATATTATATTATGGAATTTACAAGTATAACTTCAGAACAGGTGTGTTCTAGATTTATAATTTCTATTCTTTTCTATTATAGCCGATATTAAAAATTAATTACTCGTAATGAAATAACTAATTTTTGGCTTAGTAAAGACATCAAAGTCAAAGTCAAAGTCAAAGTCAAAAGTATCTTTATTCAATTAGGCACTTTTGAATTTAACACTAATTTAACACTTTTGAATCGTCGTGGTATTACAAAACATTTACCACCAGTTCGGAAGGCAATTTCTTCAGAGAAAAACCGGCAAGAAATTGTGATGGTTGCTCTTTTTAAAATAAGGACATACAATTGTAAATATAAACAAAAACTCGACTATTATAATATTTATACATGAAAAAGGTCACCGTCCCACGAGCGTTAATCATTATCAAAACGTCAATGTCAACCTACCACCTAAGTACTGGTAATCACCACCTGACCACCTCAAAAACCCTTTAAAATATACGATAGGTTTTTTTTTATGCGATGAAGTAGGGAGATGAGCTGGACGTACTCCTGATGTTAAGAGAAACGCCAGCCCATTACCAGTGCAGTGCTATCCGGAACTTTGCTAAAGCAACTCCGGACAGAGGTACACTACACCGACGCTCCCCACTTTGAGTCACAAGATATTAAGACTCATTGACCCAGTAATTACGCTGGCTACAGTGCCCTTCAGACCGGAGCACAGTGACATTTACATATCACTGCTCAGGCGGTAGAATGTCTGGCACTGTGGGGGTACCCACCCAGTCGGTCTCCTGCGAAAGAGAGAAAGAGACCTACCCCCGGTAAGGTATTTGAATATAAACGATAAGCACCACTATACAACGACATCGAACACCAATACACGTAATAGCTCGTTCCGTGAGATATAAAAGCAAATTTACATGTGTATTAAACTTTCTCGTGTGCATGTCGTACGACGCTCGTGGGTGTCGTCAAAGTATAGACGTTAATTATCGAACGGTTAGCGTGTACGAATCGAACGGTTTTGCAGAGTTAACGGGTACGATACGACATCGATACGATTTTTGTATTTAATCTCATACTGAATGGTATAAGGTGTGCTATTATTTTCGACTTTTGATCTCTTTGAAACTTCTTAACACTAATCTATGAACTCATAATTGAACCTTATTTACACAAAAGGCGCTTTGCTTTATAGTAGAAGAACTTTTGACATGGCAAGGCCAAATAGCTCACTCCTATTAAAAATCGACAAAAATATACTTGATTTTTATGGGCTTAACAGTGCTGCCAGCACCTGACACTCACTCTCCTCTATCTCTGATATTCCTTTACCTCTTCCATTTTAAAGACTGTTAACAAAATTCTTGACTTTTCAGCCTACCATACGTACTACCATAAGAAATGATCGCTGATACAATCTGTCATACTGAATCTTTTTTCCACATTACCTACCATGAACTCCTCCATAAAAATCAACAAAGTAATTTTCACACATCCTGTCCTATGCTCTGCTCATTCGATTTAAAAATTATATGAACGTAAATTCATTTTTCTCTTAACTTTTCTGATTTTGTAGTACCTACAAAATATCGTATGGTATAAACGGATGCTACCGCAGGCTGTCGTAAAGTTGGTATAGCCCATACAGTTTTGTGGTTGTTTGCATAATTCCTTGCTGCAGGCCTATTTCCTACTGCCTATGCCCACTGCCTACTGCCTACCCTTTACTATCGAGATCCATGTGTCTCTGGCGCGTAATAGCCTTCAATGCCTTTCTATAACGGTGTTCGGTATGAAGTAGGTTCTAAAGCTTTATGGTCAAACTATTTATATATCTATGATATATTATTTATATGCTTGTGATATACTAGGTGTCATATACCAATATATATTTAAGTGATTGCGGTCAATAGAATTCCTTGAATTAACTATATACATAACTACATAAACAGAAGGCGTAACAAACAACAAACGACAACCTAAGAAAAGGATTTCTGACAAAAGGAATTAAAGGATATACTTGACGTCGGTTTTCTGTGGTTTATATTTATAAATACCTATATATATATATTTGTCGTGTCATATATAAAAACAATATCAATAACACACAATACTGGCACAACAACCTAAAAAAAATAAAAAAAAGTATTGATTTTTCGCGGGTAAAACTTCTAACTAGTGAAATCATTCAACGATTCATTAAACACCGCCAATATTTGAACAAACTGCCCCGATACCAAAATAATCTCGTTAATAACGCACAATGGTCTTACACAAATAAAAATTCACTAAAAGGCTAAGCACAGTTGTTTTTGAACACGATACAATATTCTCTTTTGAAACGTCATAAATGAAATTTAACTTCACGCGAGATTGAACATTATTTCTATAGAAATAAGTACAAATTTCGAGTGTACATCAAAACCGTTTAAGTTCAGACTCTTATTTCAATTATATTGCATTTACAAAGCACTGTCATTCGATTTTGAGTTCTATAGCGTGTAATTAAAGTCTATTCTAGCCTGAAATAGTATGAAGGTGTTTCTGGGGTGCGTAAAGCTTTAGGCCTATTTGTGTCGGTTTCACACTTACAACAATAGTGTCATGATTCGTGATCCCGGATAATCCGGGAACAACCCGGGATTAGGTTAGGTGCGGGAAACAAATGTGGGGATAACAAGTGACGAAACAAGTGCTTGTAATCGTGTCATTAATTTGAATTTCGAATTTGCAATTCCGAATTCGAAATTTTGAATTGGCGACGTCATTGTGCGTCGTGTGTTGCTATGTGTGTGTGTGTCAATGTTGCTATATAATTACTCAAGATGAGAATATATTTTCGATGTTATTTAAAATTTTCACAGATTCAATCCATACTAATATTATAAATTTGAAAGTAACTTTGTCGGTCTGTCTTTCCATTTCGCTAAAACTACTGAACCGATTAGAACGAAATTTGGTACAAAGATAGTCTAGAGCCTAGGGAAGGAGATAGACTACTTTTTAACTGAAAAAAAGGGATATAAGGGGGAAAGAGGGCGTTGAAATTTTTTATAATTTTAAACTTTCACGTCAAACCGCTGAACCGATTGTAATGAAATTTGATACACAGATGGTCTTGGGGAAAAGGGGGGTCAAAGTTTATATGAAAGTCCACGCGGACGGTGTCGCGGGCAACAGCTAATATAGATATATGTATTACAGTCTATCGTAAAGTCGGAGGTTAGATACGTTATACGTATAGATTATAAGTTTTCAAAAATACAATTGTACGATATTTAATTCTTTTAAGTATACGAAGAAATAATTTAAGTTACTTTTTTGTAGTTGGGAAATCATCATACAATACATGGTCCTGAGTTCTTTAAACGGTGGAGTTTTGGTTACAGGGGGGACAGGGGTCACAGGCACCTTACGCAAAAATTTGATATCACACTTAGACTAGCCACCCCCCGTAGTTTTACTCACTATTGAAAGTTATCTTATGATAGTGATTCACTAGTATCGTAAATTATTATTTGTACTAAGACCTAGAAATTAGTTTAGAAGATCAAAGCATACATATATAGGGACAGAAAGCGGAAAATGATTTTATTTATGTAAATTTTTACATAAAAATCAAATTTAGAATTACAACAGAATATATATTTAATTAAAAATGACACTTCAAGAACTGGCCATTAATACCGGTTCAATAATACTTTCTAAATTCAAAATAAAATAAAGAACTCAAATAAACACAACAATACTCCAATCAAAGGTTCCAATTTTAAATTAGTCAGAGCTGACCGTCAATAAAATCTAACCAAAAATCAAAAATAGACCTCCAAAAAAACTGGCCGGTGACACCGTTCCAATCAAACGTTCCAAATTCAAATTTCGCCCGACCCAACCCTGGATTTGGGGCGTGCATTCCAGAGCGACGCGACGACTGCTCGCAGTTATATTATGTCCGTGATTTATTGCATTGAATTCTCTTCGGTAATTAGTGCGTGCCTGCCCTGCCAACTGGGAAATGTACTAAATTGGTAATTTAATTTGACGTCGGGCTAAACATTGCGATTCATAATGGTGCACTTGATGAGGTTAGAGGTACACTTAACTTTCGCTATAAATAATGATGCAGGCTCTACAAGTTAAGCGATTACGTTCTGTGGGTGACATTTTAGTTGCATTGTAGAACTATCCAAGACGCAGTTGTTATGTAGTTTTTTCCATATTGTTCAAATCGACATTTTTATATTGCTCGTTATTTTGGTTTTGGATTATGCTCATTCAAAATTTTCTTCGCCTAAAGTTATACGAATTATAAATGCGCAATACTGGCGATCGACTGCAACACATTGAACTCTATTTTAGTTTAAAAATAATTTAATTTCAATAAAAATCTTATTAAATTACATGTGAAATACAGAAAGCGGTGCTTCGAACTTTATATAACGTCTTATTAATATAAAAATTATTATTATAATTTTAATTAATTACAGGACTATGTTAGGAAAATCGGACGCATCACGCAATTTAAGAATATCTTTCACACACAAAACGATCCAAAAACTCAACACTAATCAGACAAACAACAATCAGGTCGCACAAAACAATTTCTCAAATTAATATCCAACTCGCAATACCGGATTGGGCTTAATCGCGCCGGGAGCGCGCCATTAATAACGTCCCGTTAATTCTAGTTCCGACTATATTTCAAATATAGAACGGGGATTAAACAGCGATTCGGTTGGCGGGTCGTCGCGCGATTAATTTGCGGTTACGGATACGGTGCCACCGTAATGTTTGTCTTTAGAGTTCAATGGATTTCTTGATCAGTATCTAACGTAGCTTATGTACTCTGTTTAAGGTTACCTTCGCATTTATAATATTATAAATGCGAAGGTAACTCTGTCTTTCTCTCTGTTATTCATTCACGCCAAAACTACTGAACCAATTGTAATGAAATTTGGCACACAGATGGTCTAGAACCTGAAATAAAACACAGGCTACTTTTAAACTGGAAAAAATGGTTATAAGGGGGAGTAGTTCTAAATATAGAACATTTAAAATTTTAAATCAACGGCTTCAATAATATCAATAGTCAATACTAATAATTATTATTTTAATACGTTTTTTAAGTGCTTTAATTGTGTTTTTATTTATAGTTTATCATAAGCAAAGTCGGTTTCGGATCATAGTATGCGTTTTAGTAAATTGGGACCACTAAAATCCGTCTAGCAACGAAAGTAATATGATTGAGCTCAGGTGCGCACATTCTGAGTGTATTGAGGAAAGAGTTTGGGCGCTAAAATGCTTCTCGAATGTTCTGGAAAAATCCTTCGAGAAAAATATTCTTTACAATTATTCTAGAAAGATCATAGATCATAGTTTTTACCCGACTGCCAAAGAGGGTAATGTTTTTCGAGTGTATGTAAGTATGTATGTCTGTTCCTTTGTGACCTCCTGTAGCCTAAACGGCTTGATGGATTTTGATGTATGAGGTATCGTTAGATTTGTCTTGATTACGGGAGTGTCATAGGATACATTTTATCCTAAAAGTCCCACGGGATAAAGACATAATTACTCTTTTTTTAGTGTGCAGTCGGGTATTTTGTTTTTTTAATAATAATTACTTGTCTGTATTACTCATAATAAATTTTAGCTAGATGACCGGTGCCCACTTCGTTGGATATAATGTTAATTATGCTCTTTGGGTTTTTATATAGCCTGTGACACTCAGCAATAATGTGGCTTTCTATTGGTGATGGAATTTTTAAAATTCGTTCAATAAATCCCGAGATTACCCCTCAAAATTTAACAAACACACATACTATACTTCTTTATAATATTAGTATAGACTAGCGGAGCCGACAGACTTCTTTCCGACAAAATTTTCCCGGCAATTATAAAAAAAACATCTAGCCGTGAAAATCCTTGGACTACAACGTACATTTAAAAAAATATTGGCTTACTGTTCAATGGTCCAAGGCTTGTTGAGTTATGTACATGTCGCGTCACGAATCTTTAGCGCTGAACGAAACCTGCGCAGAAGTTAAAAATAAGGTATCGAGGTAGCGGCGCGGCGCGCGGGGCGCGTGATCGCCGGGTGCGCGAGCGTTGATTGATTGTCCCAGTCGTGTTGTCTTTCTCGCACCAATACGTTGATTACGAGCGCGATTCTACCGATGCGCAGCTATTCTCGTCCAGCGCTAAACATTAATGACGCGACCTATACTCACCAACACATTTTGCGATTTATTTTTATGTTGTAGATTAGTAGATTTAAAGCAGCATGTTGCCTCTCCGATGCTGCGAGGATAAATCATTATGTCGCGTATTGGATTAAGATTTCCCCGGCAGGTTTCATCTCGCGAGTGACGCGATGCTGATGCGAATTTCCCGTGAGATGGCGGCATTGATAGTTTCATATTGATGGAAACAACTTACAATATCCTTTAGCATTTATATGTAGGTGTTGCTATTTTGCATGTTTATATAATTACAAAGTAAATAAATATTTTCAGGACCCTGAAACATAGCGCCATCTAGTCCCCCGCTAAAAGCTTATGTTATGGCAACTAGATAACGGATAAATTACATACACATAATTTTCTTTTGTAATTTTAACGTACAATGTGAATTAGAAATATATTTTTCCGGTGTGGGGATCGAACAAATCTTCGCAAAGTTAACAAGTTGTGCTACCATTGCGCCAAGCGGTCGTCAAAAGAAAAGTCTGTATATGTAATATAACCGTTATCTATTTGTCATAACAGCTTAGCTTGGGATTAGATTTCGCTGTGTATAAGTGTTCTGAAAATATTTATTCATATTCGGCCTCGGACTCGTTTCCGGCAACACACTCGTGACATCACGAGTGCTCATGGGCGGCGCTGATCACTTTCCATCAGGTGACGCGCCAGTTCGTTTGCCCCCTATTATATAAAAAAAAAAAAAAAATATTATTTTTACCGGGGGTAGGTCTCTTTCGCAGGAGACCGACTGGGTGGGTACCCCCACAGTGCCAGACATTCTACCGCCTGAACAGTGATGTGCAAATGTCACTGTGCTCCGGTCTGAAGGGCACTGTAGCCAGCGTAATTACTGTGCCAATGAGTCAACATCTGATGACTCAAAGTGGGGAGCGTCGGTGTAGTGCACCCTGCCCGGAGTTGGGCTTTATAGCCAAGTTCCAGGTAGCACTGCATTGGCTATGGGCTGGCGTTACTCTTACCATCAGGAGTGCGTCCAGCTCGTCTCCCCTCTTCATAGTATAAAAAAAAAAAATATTATGTCAAATCATCAGTCGCCTCAAAAGAGTAATAACTTTTTCTTAATAATTACAGTCAGGATAATATATGATCGTAGAAACTCGAAGAAACGATTCGTTCATCAATCGCCCGTGCCGTGGACAATATTGCTTAGAAGAAAAATGGTGGCGTTACATTATTCACGCCACGAATCTTGCGAACAATCAGTCACTACGATAGAGCGATTTTGTTTAAGTACAAATTATGTACCGCTGACATTTGCTTATTGACGATGGTATTTAAATTTGGAAGAGAAAAAAAAACAATTTTTTTATTCTTTTTTTTATTCTATTAAGTGGTGAGACGAGCTGGCCGCCCTCCTGATGGTAAGAGAAACGCCAGCCCATAACCAATGTAGTGCTACCCAGAACTTTGCTCCGGGTAGGGGTGCACTACATCGACGCTCCCTACTTTGAGTCATAAGATGTTAAGACTCATTGGCCCAGTAATCGCGCTGGCTACAGTACCCTTCAGACCGGAGCACAGTGACATCTTCATATCACTGTTCAGGCGGTAGAATGTCTGGCACTGTGGGGGTACCCACCCAGTCGGTCTCCTGCGAAAGAGACCTACCCCCGGTATGTCATACAAATGTCATCGTTTACCGCCTAATTGGGCTTCCTTTGATTCATCTCTTAGTCCAGACATTATATAGTCAATACGTGACAGGCTGTGTCTAGTGTAGGGTCCAATGTCTATTTATTGCCTGTTGATCTATATTTTTTGTGTAACTAATAAAACATTTTATTTTTTTTTTTAGTTCATCTGGGAATTTTAGATACCCTGCTCATACCCAGGTTTTGAGATCACTTTTAGAATAGAACAATTTTAGAAATTACGAATATTTTCAGACTTACAGGGTATCTCGAATTCCGAGATTCTTATCTACTATAAGCTTAAATTATCTGTAATATAAAAGTAAATCGCCAAGTTTGTTGATTCGTGCATAACTCGATATCATGATATGTAATATTCCTTTAAGTACGAGATTTGGTTTTGACCAGAGAAAAAAGGATAAATGCAGGGTAGGTAGGATAGATTCAACGTGAATGAGGTCACTTCGTGTTATCATGTAATGAAAATGAAGCTATTTATACAGTTACTTTTTTATGTTTAAATCTTTGATCTGTAAATAAATAGTTATACTTGAAGCTATATAGCGAATGTTTTTTGTAGTATTTTACTTAGTAAAAAAACTATTCCTCTGTTACTAAAATGCAAATGTATTGTAGCTAATATCTTCAAGTACTCACCGGCAACGATCCACAACTGCCCAGCTCGACAATTATTGCAAAGGGTGAACAACAAATGATTTTGCGACATGACTCCGCTAACATCTATTAAGTTTACGTAATTTGTTTTTTAAGACCCTACCAAGAAGTCGGAATAAAAATTCAAAGGCTTACAGGCTTACAGGCTATACTATTCACGATTCGCGGGTTCGCTTGTTCGCTTTACAAATTTATGCAGTTAACTTTAGTTATAAGTAACTTACATCACTTATAATTTATAAATAAAGTTTAGGCATACTATATATGTAATCTATATTATATTACGTTCAAGTACCTACTTGTAAAGGGGTACACTAAATCGCAGAACAGGTCTAGTCAAAATTATATATTTAGAACAGAGTATAGTACGCGTCATTTATGTTTTAGCGATTGCCGAGAATAGCTGCGCATCGGTAGAATCGCGCTCGTAATTGACGTATTGGTGCGAGAAAGACAACACGACTGGAGAACCAATCAACGCTCGCGCACTAGACGATCACGCGCCCCGCGCGCCGCGCCGCTATCTCGATACCTTATTTTTTACTTCTGCGCAGGTTTCGTTCAGCGATAAAGATTCGTGACGCGTACTATACCTAAATCCCAAATCTCACTAGTAAATTTAAGACTATATACCCCTCCCGTGTATTTACTCGCGTATAAGGGCCACTTGGGGTGCTTTAAGAAGAGAGCGTAAATCTTTTTAAAAGGTCGGCAACCCACTCCATAGGTGTCCGGCAAGTGTTCATCGGCGGCTATGACCACTTTCGATCAGGTGGCTCGCTTGCTTATTTACCCCTATGTTGAGGCTGACAACACTGTGACATCGTAGTGTCACTACTAAGTGTCACGTGGGCGAAAGGATTTCCGCCAAAAACAATAAAAAACAGTGTGTACGTCTTCCGCCGAAAATCATTACTAGAAAATCAGTGTAAGTAATAAGATCAAACTACTAAATCCATAATTCTAAAAATTGGTTTCATTTTATCACCGACCAGTACATATTATAACAAAAATAAAAAGTAAAACCACTTTATTTAAAAAAAAAACTTTAATATTCATGTCCTAACAAGTATTTATAATATCAATAGGATTGACGTCTGTCCGTGCGAACTCTTGCAAATAGGCAGAAACATTTTATGCCAATCGCACGGCGGCCCATATCAAATGTTCTTCCTTAGATGTGACTTCTGCAGGTAATACACGTGGTATTTGATCTAAAGATAACCCCAAATACTTTTTCTTTTTGTGTTAACACTTAACAAATTATACATTCAACACTAGGGTTAGTGTAACCAGCATTTTAAAATAAATGACAAATAAAAATGATTCTTTTTATCATCTCGATACGACACTAAATTATAGAATCTTTTAATGTAATAGTTATTTGTGTATTTTAAATGTAATATGTAATGGATACACTTATGTAATGGACTGTACCATGCTTGCATAAAAATTAATACATACACACAACATTATTTATTATTAGATTATATCATTATTTTATTATTATGGGTCAAAAAATTAATAATTATTTTGATTCTAAAACATTTTTTTTATAAAAACATTATATTATCTTCAGACAGATCTTCAGACGTTTACCCAATGTGAACTACAGCATATTTCAAAACATCGCATTAAATATTGACAAAATAAAATTGTAGCCGATCGGACGTGAGCGCTATGGCGCCGAATAACCGCTGAGGACCGTTCCATTTTCAAACTGTTTCCCGCCAATAAATATATTATCGAGTTACAATGCGCTTGGGAGTTGCCATTTAGAAAAAAATATACATTTTTGACAGATAGCGTCGTAACTCTTTAGTTCGGGTAAGCTTTGGTAGTATGATTTATTGATTTTGCTATTTTTGCAGTTATTTTGATAACATTATAATTTATGTTGATATAAAAAAATTTCCTAAGCTTTTATATTGACGTATGTAACATAAAAGACCTTTATTATGTTTTCTGTCGTTTTGCATTTGATTAGAATTTATCTGAACATTACTATTATTTA
>JADANM010006787.1:8231315-8243947 GCA_026213755.1 Eurema hecabe | reverse complement strand
TTTAACTTGTATTATTTTTTCGAAATTATCTACTTAAATTTCATACGTTTATACAATTACTAATTTAATAATTTTACATTTTAATATTTTTTTGGTTATAACTTCGTTTCGTCGTTCGTTCATAAAAAACGAGTATACATTAGTCTATTCATCAATCAAAGTCAACATTAAAAGGAAATGGATTATTTTATACTATTTTTAAAGTTAGTCACTGTCACATAAGGTTAAGTCCTGAAAAGATAATATTAAAAAAAGAACCTAATAACTTGATTTCTTTATATGTAAAGAAACCACTTATTGTAAAGGTACTTTTTACATCTTTCATATACCTATATAAATGTCAAGTTATTTCTAGTAGGTAATGATTAAAATTCATAAAAACAAGAATTACTTTATTATTGACGAAAACTATAAAGAAAATTTTAAAGATCATGAAAAAAATACGCCTTTCAAAAAATTTAAGCAATGGTCCAGATTTCGTCAATTCGCTTTTCTACATTAGTGTTCTGGCCCTACACAATCAATTGTGCTGTCACGTATAGGCCCGTTAAGCCCTCATTTTTTAATGCAATTTTGTTTTTTGTTGGAATAAGATTACAAATTCACCTAGACCTAAGTATTACCCCCATTTTCTTGTGTGAAATCCCCTAAAAGGTTATGTCGGACTCACAAAAAATGGTGCCACTACCGACTTAAGCCCACCGGTGTTCCTCCGCGCACACACACACACACACACAGGCGAAAAAGCAACACACAGTCTTCCACGAGTATCCTACGCCATAAACTCCTAATAACCTATCTCTTTATAGTTATTATTCATTTATAAGCTACGCATATTAATCCCTAATAACTTGTACGTTGAAACAGCAACAAAACAAAGAGAGTTTTAATCACCAAACATATTAGTCATCTCTGTAATTGAATAGCAGTGATTTCGTCTAGTAATAATTACCTTAATGGTATTCCCCGTTATTGACCTGAATTTGCCTGAAGTGACCGGACATTGTATGAAAAAATACCGTTGCACCGACCGTGGTACTTCCCCTTTTGAAGTTCCGGTCAATGTAACCTTTATACATAATTTTAATGATGACATTGTATCGTAATTTCTATATGTTTAGTGTATGTGCCATTGCTCTTTTTCTCGCTTGCCTTGCGGTTGGTATTGAAATGCAAGAATAAATTATATTTCAAATTTAAATAGTTGTAACTAGCAACTTTATTTCTATTAGATTATGTAGCGGACTGTTTTATATATTAACTAGCTGAAATTGACCGTCAAAACAGTCAAAAGAAAATGCGAAAAAGATTACGAAGAAAAATATTCATATCGTATCATATCGGGCTTCCGATGCGTTTGCTGCATGAACTCAAAAGTCTATAGGTACTCTTTTAAGTATCTCAAGTCCGCGAAATACATATATAATATCAAATACCTATCTAAGTGGAAGAAGTAGCGAGCAAGAAATGATTCTATTAACATTAAATAAGTCTTCTTAATATCCAACACACATATTAATATAATGACTAGCTGTTGCCTGCGACTCCTTCCGCATCATATAAACTTTGTCCCTTACAACCCTTTTTTCCCGTTGAAAGGTATGTCCTTTCTAGCTAGACTATCTATCTGTGTACCAAATTTCATTACAATCTGTCAAGAAGTAGACAGACAGAAAATTTCACATCTATAATATTGGTATGGATTAAAAAACATTGTATGCTGATGCTATTCTAGAAGTATTGAATTCAATTCATTTACACAGAGCAAAATCAAGACAATCTTTTATCTATAAAGTAAAATAAACTCTCTGTCCATCTGTTTCATAGGTTTGCTTATATCATCACAAACAGACAACGGATTTCCATGGTTTTCAATAGAAAGAACCTTTTAAAGGAAGATTAATTAACAATACATGTACATTGAAAGCCGTTTCAAGTCGCTAGTTTAAAAAGAAAACAATGACGCTATAAATATCTCGATATGAATCCTTCGAACTCAAACGTGAATCGTGATACAATCTGACATTATTTCAAGAGGCGCCCTTTACTTGGAAAAAGAACAAAGTCCATCAAAATTTCCACGATACTACACTATCGTTCCCATTCAAACGTTTCAGTAGATTACTAAACAAATTGACGTATTTCAGATAAGCTTATACTTGTGTTATCTTCGGCTGGTCCAAATTTATTTGACGAACCTTAAAAGGACATTTACAATAGCTTGCTAGCTATGAGTAACCCTGATAAGCGATAAGAATATTATTGTAAGTAGCTTGGTTTTACCGTAAAAAGAGGTAATGTAAAAAACATTCTTAAAAAGTCCCTTAGTAGACAATGAAGCAATTCATTTGCAATTTACTAATTATAATTATTATCTTTTACTATGCTCTTTAATTACGCGCTCGGGTATTTTTTTATTTACGAGAAAGTGTTTTTATTTTAAGCAAATTACAATTTCGCGTTATTACGCGCTAAATTAAGGAAATGATAAAGCATGGTTTTTGTACAATCTCGTGAACTAACAATCTGTTCTTCAAATTGATTGATCGACATATTCCTTTTCCTACCAGGAAGAATTTATTTTTTCATTGAATTTTAGTGATAATGTCGCCAATAGGTAATGTCACCAATATTAAATGCTGCGTAGTTTTCCTTCTGTCTATTAAGTTTTTGTTAACTAACTAAGAACACAACTTTATGAAACGTAACTCTTATCTCATTTATATTATTTGTTTTCTTACAATTTTAGACAATTTACTCCTGTTGTTATAATAATTAACCATTTAGCAACACTTTCTTTTTTATTTTTCTGTCATTATTCATATTTTATTGAATGAACTCTGTAATCTTCAACCTTTCTTTCTTTCATTAATGACAAACAGAACTGTATTTCTAGCATTACACATCAAAATTGTCATGTCAAAATATTAGACTTTCTCCTTTAAGTACCAAATTGAAACTAAATTTCTATGCAATTTCTCTCTCATATCATATGCGCGATTCAGGTTCACATTAAGAACAGTCGTGTCTATGAAGCCTATTCTAAGTATACATAAGCCCTATAGATATTCAGGACACATTTCGTGTATAATTACTAAATGTGCTAACTGCAGGGGCAAAACTGCCCACAGTCACGAAATGTCTTCATTCAGTGATGAATGTAATTGACGGTTATTTAACCGTAACCGCTGACAAATGTGCACTTACGTTGTATTAAATATTCAGATACAAGCTATAGATACGCGATAAATTCAATTGTTGGAAATTACCAATAAGATATATTATCTTTTACTTATGTAAAGTGGTATTAAGTTAAGCATGTTATTTGTTATATTGATTTATTATTTCATGCGACGAAATCAGAAAATAAAAATGCTACATAGATATTTGACTTTGTTTTTCAAGATAAAACCCTCTTAAGGCTGAAAGTTCTGGCATTTACACAGAGATAATATAGAACTACAAACACTAGGTATTTGATTGTAAATAAAGCTTCTTTCAAGCATAAAATCAGAAGAAAGCAATGGAGTGTAACGTATCTATTAAACATGTTAATATCGTCATGTCTTTAGGAAGATTTTTTTAGAAGATTCGTGAATAGCGTAAAAATAATAATACAAGTGTATTCAAAAGCCATTTTTATT
Source organism: Eurema hecabe (assembly GCA_026213755.1). Classification (NCBI taxonomy): domain Eukaryota; kingdom Metazoa; phylum Arthropoda; class Insecta; order Lepidoptera; family Pieridae; genus Terias; species Terias hecabe. Next base: position 8,240,303 of record JADANM010006787.1, on the reverse strand, counting down.
TCAACGATTATATACAATGTAGGTAAGGAGGAGTGCGTCCAGCTCGTCTCCCCTCTTAATAGTATATATATATAGGTAACACAACAATATAACAATCTTGTATTGACCTTTAAGAGGCGGATGCTGAGATTAATCTATTCTCGTTCAATGCAACAATCACGGGGCTGCCCCTTGGCCGACGGTCATTATGCAAGTAATAAGAACATCACAAATATCCCGAAGCGGTTAATGAGCCAAAACTCAATGCAAAGGTTATCAACCTCTGAGCCAACGGTCCTCACTTCACAGGAGAACGTGATCACATCCGAAAGAAAGCACTTTAAAACCTAATAGTTCACACATTGTTCAACGCATTACGAAGGTGAAGATCGACTCTATGACGTCATCCAAGTCCTTGCTGAACGGGGATAGCTGAGGCTCGTAGCTCGAGAGTCTCTTCTCCTTACCATCGACGAGGAGATGGCAGTTGGGGCCAACGATAGTAACGTTGTCGCCGGTACAACGCCTGGTGATTGTTATCGTCCCGCCGCTGCCCACCAGGTTAATGTTCCCGTAATTCTCTTTCACCTCAACACGACAGTCGTTTCCGATCACTTCGACATCGCCCTGATTGCTGTGAACGCGTATCACACAATTATTGCCGACAACTTTGAGACGGGACACGTTTGTCTCCATTGTAACTTTTTTCTTGTTACCGAGGACGGAGTACTTTTTCATTTTGAGAGCGTGTGTTTCGCACGAGCGTTTGTTAGAGAATGATTTGAATTTGGAACGCGCGCGGTATTTATTGGTGCGCGAGCGCAAGCCGAAGATAAGGGAACTCCCTGCGCTGTGTCACTCATTGATTCGTATCGATCCTCTCGAAACAACACGTGGATACGATTACGTCGTAACGTAATATTAACCTTGCAATGTTAATTTAAATTATATTTGCATAGCGTGTTTATTCGTATGTTTTATATAAAAAGTTATCTATAAGAATTTGAACCCATAAAATTTGTAAATAATTTAAATCATTGTTTAAAAATAGTATTGTCGAATAAGAAAGTGTGTAATTCAATCAAAACACATAAAACCTGATAAAAGTGCTGCCTATCTTTCATTTAAAAGTCAAGTTCAAAGCTTTATTACTTTAACCTTGCAAAATTGATAAACATTATTGTTTCAAATTGCAACTTAGATTAGTTTAATCTTTTATCGATTTTGTCGACCTTATATAGGTCAATTAAAAGAGGTTACTGACCTTTTTTATTAATAAACACGACAGGTAGTGTTTTATTATGTAATATGTATATTAAATAATAATATACTAGTATGGAATTTTTATCGCGGGGCATAACCGAGTGAAACTATTACGCGTAAAGATAAATAAAAATATTTAATTAATCTATTATAATATTATCTATAATTAATTAAGTATTATTAAAAAAAGGTATGAAAATGTGTCATACCAATATAAAGGGGAAAGTCCGTGTGATATTTATTACCAATTGAACGTAAGGTTTCGTTTATTGTAGAATGTTTTTTATTATCTACATATTAAAGTGTAGGTACTTTGGAAAATGTAATCTCCAATATCGTTGTACGACACTACAATGTATTAATTTACTAATTCTGAAATGTGAGTTTTCGAAATTTTATTTTTATGATGTACTGCTATTCGGCACATAAATATAATTCGGATCGGTGGGACTTAATCAGAAATCAGATTTAGACGATAACAATTCAGAGAAATTGAGGACTCTGATTGTAATTGTTTTTTTTTTCTTAAAAAAAAAGAGGCGTTTAAGTTTAAGCAATAAAAGGTAAACATAATAATCATAAATAAACTAGGTTAAAACTAATCAGCGTGTTTATAGAATCTTTGATTGCGTCACCAACTTCGTAAGTGAGACTACACATTACCAATCTTTTTTAAAGTTTTGAAACATAACTATGACCCATTTCATAAACAGGATACGGACCTTAAAAACAGCACAAGGGCATTTAAATATTAAGAGGGTTATGTCATATTTGCAAATCAATTATTTAGATTTACCTTGGTTTTTTTAGAGATGCCACGAATAGTGAATTGGCCGAATACCGAATACCGAATATTCGGCTGAGCTGTCGGCCGAAGCGCCGAATATTCGGCGCCGAATGTTCGGCGCGACGTACATGCTTCATAGGGGTGCATTATCTGGAATAAGACAAGTTGTTTTTCTCGCTGCGTTCGCGCTGCAAGCGACGACAGCGTGCGAGCGCGGCGGGGTGCATGCAAATATTGTATGTATTTGTTTCGTTTGCGAGTAAGTCGGGTCACGGAGCGCTTTTTAGTATATAAGTAATACGTAAAGTGAAATTTAATTACTGTTTTGCTAAGAAGTTTGTTGACACTTTTTTTCGTCAAATGGCTTATAAAATGGATAATAAAAAATAGCCCATATTGGAATGTTAGCGTTTATAGCGAGAGGATATTTTCTGAGGCTGGTAACGTTTACGATGATAAGCGCAATCGTCTGCGAACAAAAATGCCGAAAAGCTCGTTTTTATCCATCACAACTTACCACTGATTAATTTTAACTACTAGAATGTTGTAATTTGGAAATAGGTACAATTTTGAGTAAAATAACGTGTCTTTATTTACATGATTTGCTATTCGGTATTCGGCCGAATAGTACGTACTATTCGGCCGAATACCGAATAGCAAAAAAAATGGCCGAATAGGCCGAATACCGAATAGTTGCCGAATATTCGTGGCATCTCTAGTTTTTTTTTGCTTAAATGCGCGACTATAAGTTTTCTGTTAATGCTTTCCTAAACAGTGGCAAATAGTTGTTTCGTAATAAACTGATTTTGTTTAAAAGTCTTACTATATGTAGCGTAGCTGAATAAAGATATACTTGACATTAAGTACATCAAGTTTTAATACCTACGTAATATAATTTGCATGAATACTTAATATTAAAACGGATGGTTACTGTAAATACTGGAATATATTTTTAAATAATTGAACGTAGAAATTACTTTATTTATCTTTAAGAAAAACACACATATATTCATGCAGAGTAGGAATTAATGCATCTCGTGCCTACTTTTTCCGAAAATTGTTGTAACATTATTTCTTTTATCTGTTAAAATACTGTGGTCGTATTAGGCTTAAACTATAAGTTATACATAAATTTGCATTTCTCTATAAATTAATCGATCATAATCATTGTTTATTGCTACTTCCTTCCTTAAAACCTGTTTTCCTTATGACAAATGTTTTCATGCAAATATAATCAAACATCTTTTCTGCCTTGCGTCACTGCCCACTGGTGATAAGACTTTCTTGGTAAATGTTATCAAAATTCGGATAATTTCATCTATGACGATAAAATGTCATTGTAACTCATTGTAATATTCAATGAATAACAGTTATTTTCTTACATCAAGGTAAATGTGTTGCTACAGAAATAAATATGTAGTTATTTTTATAGTTTTTTCGTAATTTTATAATAAGATTGTGTCTTGTATTCTTTGTGGTCTATGCGTGTATAATTGGCTATACTAAAATACGTACGTGGCAAAATTAATTTCATAATAGGTTAAGATCACGTAGAGATTACACTAACAACCTTAAATACTGAAACTAGGTCATAGTTTAAATAAAAGTTGCATTCCACTGTCTTTGCATTTTTAGATCTTTGTTCCTATTATACTCATGTTTGCATGAAAATAAATTACTTATTATTATTATTATTATTATTCCTGAAACTATACCACGAGTTTAACGAAATTCAATTGAAGGTAATAATACCTATTATATCCTACGAATAAGTATAATAAATGCGAAAGCTTGTGAGGACATAACTTATACACTTATAGAAGTATGTTTGTGTCTTACGCAAGAACTATTTAATGCATTTGGCTGCACTTTGTCATACAGATAGATTAGTCCCAAAATTAACACGTGGGATACTTCTTTTTCTCGGGTAATTTTACGCGAGTAAAACAGCTAGTATTGCAATTTATAACATTAAAACAAAAAAGAACCATTTCACAACGTATAGATAACACATTATTACGAGTAAATATATTATGATTGACTCAATCAGCAACGCAATGCGAAAGTGAGTCATCCCTTACAAAATTGATGTAATCTAAAAAATGTCTTGAGAAATGTCGTGACTCATACGACCGTAGGCCTACAGTACATACCTATTAGTCAGACCAAAAAACTTGCACAGACAGACAGGTACCTGATCAAAGAGTAAGCAGACGTCGCTATGACATAATATGTATGGCACATTATAATTGCTTAATATCTTTTAGAAGTACATATATTTAAATACGTTTATAGTAAATTGTAATATTAACATATTAATATTCCAAAAAATTTAAAACTATATGAATATGGTGTTAAAAATTTTGTTTGTTATTGTTTAAAAGAGGTTCTTCTGATGGTAAACGACCACTTTCGCTAATCGCTTATTTGTATGCTTCGCAAATGCGTTGCCAGCCTTAAAAATATTATAGAGAAAAAGTTGTCTCCGCAGCTCCAAATAAACCACAATGATAACTCTAATTTTATGATCATTATCACTTTATATAAAAAATAAAACATTAGACATTTATCGTGTGACACAAAAACCGATTTGGCGACCGTACTGTGACGTCTAACAACGAATAAAATTAGTTCACGTTTTGTTTTTTATCAGTCATTCGGATTATACTTATAAAATATACATAAAGAAATTAACTCCATTATTTTATTATTGACATAATGTTGACACTTAAATCACATTCTTGATTATAATCTCGCTGGCTTACCGGCCAGTAACTTACTTAAGAAAGAGATCATCACAATAATAAAATTTAAAGGAATTTTAAAACAAAAATGTTTTGATATTTTGCTACAATATACCTAGTAGATAATACTCTATTAAACATATTTTATAGATTTTAACAAGTCGCGTTACTTATACAGTTTTAATAGTTTAATTAATATAGGTACCTACTACCTAATAACAAACAAAAATAATCTTTGTCCATATTGACCTGTCGATCCAACGGCTTATAGAAATAGTGACTCATGCGGCGCGAGCGCGTAGTTCGATTTATAAAGAAATGCAAAAACATAAGGAAATGGCCACTACCGAGAATGTTTATTTTTATTTCGCTCGCTTTTCTTTGGAAGTGACACATGACGGTTGAAAATTCAGTTTTTCAGTACAAGAGCTTATAGAGCGATTCTTAGGATTTTTTCGTAACGGTGATTCTAATTTTATATTGAGTTCTTACATTATGATTCCTTACAAACAAAATCCTTAACGCAACTGAGTTTAGGATGACTTTATTTTGATGATCTTTATTTTATTTTGTATGTCCTTATTTTCTAATTGAATTATCGTACTGCAAAATTTAAAAAAGTAAAAGAAATGAATTTGTTATTAAACAATTTTTATATGAACTATAAAAATGCTTTTGCAGGGACAGTGATATTAAATATAATGTCATTGGCAGTGGATAATGAAATGCCAAAATCTTTAAATATTAGTTATTATTTCCTTTTGTTAATGTGAACTTGAATCGAATAAAATCCCGTTATTGAAGTGTTACATAATAATGAATAAATCAATAATTATTTAAAGTATTTTTCCAGTTAGTCTTTTCGGCTAACTCAAAATTCTTACGAAATTTTGAAGAAATCTTATCTTTATTTAACGGCCGAGTCATCGTGATGGAGTGTTACAATATTAGGTATAGTAATCGTCAAAATCCTTTAGCGGTGAACGAAACCTGCGCAGAAGTCAAAAATAAGGTATCGAGGTAGCGGTGCGGCGCGCGGGGCGCGTGATCGTCGAGTGCGCGAGCGTTGATTGGTTGTCCCAGTCGTGTTGTCTTTCTCGCACCCACGAGCGCGATTCTACCGATTATATTATTGCAGCTATTCTCGTCAATCGCTTAACTTTTTTGACGATTATTATGTATATCTAATCATATTATTTTGTCATTTTTCTTCGTTGACACCATACATGTCCAAGCTACTAATGTATAAGTTTTATGGTTTACTTTAATAATATTCTTGTCTTTAATAGATGCATTTACAAAACATCACAATGTAATATTAAGATAATAACATTTTTGGATTTTTTATATTACTACACTTTTAAGCCTTTATGGTGAAAAAATTTTTAAAGTTTAATGTTATTTCAAACCTTTTGTAAAATGACATTAAAATTTTGAAAATTCATACATTTAGTTAGTACATACCGTATACTCATCTTTGAAGACAATAAGTTATACTTTTACCCTTTTTTTCTTTTGTGATAGCTATGTAATTACCTAAACAGCATTATAACAGTGTAGGTGGTATTTAAATAAAAAAACACAATTGTACCAGTACAAAAATTGTATATTTCACTAAAGTCAAGACCTCGTTTACGGAGACATTGTTTGTTGTATGAATACATTCATATATGTAGGACACACACACATATGTGGAAGGAAAAGGGATGTAACCCTTCTCTGAACCAAAGGTTACTCAACCAGTTGAACCACTCACTGACTGTTCAGTTAGGACCCGATGGTTCGTTGCCGAGATGTTGTATATACGCTAACCTAGTTTTTCAATTACAGAGCATAGTGCGACATTTGGAATTTAGATCAATGTCAAGTTAAAGAAAAATATTTGTTAATTTTCTAGCTCTGCCCATGTAATTACACGCATTCAGCGAAAGCACTACTTAGTACTTTTGAGAGTTTTCGGTATATGAATGACGAAAGGTATTTAAAAAATTCAATAAGCATTATTCCGCATAACGCTATAATTAAAAAACTAGGTAAGTCTCAAACGAACATCATAAGCGTGATTCAGAACTCGGCGCATTAGTGTTCGCTACACATACACATATTAACGTCGCCGTAAACACAGCCTAAGAGACTAGTCACTTACATACTAAATACAGCCCAATGATTTGTTTAAATATAATTAAATGGTAACTAATAATTAATTACATCATACAGCGATATAGGATTAACACAAGCATTCATTTATGAGAGAATTCATATATTTATGAGTCAATGCATTTGTATAAATTAATTTATTTACTCAATTCTACTTTCGTCAAAATATATTAATTGAAACATTACATCACACAGGAAAATAACATTAACACAAGTATTCATTGCTTGTAGGAGAATTTACTTATATGAGTCAATGCTTTTGTTAAAACATTCTTTATTTATAAGCGAATTCATATTTTTGAGGCTCAAATAACTATAAATTAGAATTAAATAGATGAGTTTAAAAATAATTCTTTGCATTCAAAGTATATCAGTACTTTAAAACTTCAGAATATACATATATTATAATTGTAAACAACATATTAAAATTTAAGAGATTAATAAGGTTTAAAGCGACAATCCAGATTGTATAACTAAAGGTTTGGTTAAAAATTTTATCGTTACTACTGAGATATGAGAGTTAAAAATATATATTTTTTTAATTCTATTGGATAATAACAATAAATTAACTTATAATAAATTCATTACACTTCCACTTAAAGGAAAAATGCTATTTTGGCCATTCTATTCTTAACCATTATCGAGGTAAAAATATCGTTTTTATTTCAATAAATTGCTTTGTTACTTTGGCCTTTCAAAGCATTATTTTATAAACGAATTCATACGATACAAATCTTGCTTTGCGGTTTTTCTTGGGTTATAACATTTTACAAACTTACAGTTACTATATCATTAATTTATGTAAAAATACAATATTATACAATAAATGTAAAATCTTTTAAAAATATTTTCAAGAATCAGATCATGTGAGCATTATTTTATCATACTTACTTGCATACTGAATTAATTTCTTATAGATCTTTATTGCACGTTATTTATTAAAATGGACAACTTAATCTTCTATAATATAAAATGAATCACAGCATGTGTTGGTAAGCGCATAACTCGATAACAGCTGAACCGATTTACATAATTTTTTTTTTAGAATATTCCTGAACGTACGAGGATGGTTATTAACGAAAAAAAAGTTTGGTGTAAGGCATGAATTTTTAGATTGATACAGCGTGAACGAAGTCGCGTTAAGCCAGCTAGTCAATAATAAAGATAATACAAGATTAGGTATATAACCTAACTTGGGCCATTTTTACTGGGCAGTCAAAAAAAAATAGCTATTAGTCTACCTAAGACTATAATAAGTGAAAATAACGCCTATAATAAATAAATATTTTGTAATATGTAAAAAGGCTATGGAAATGTAACTTTAACTTCCAAATGACGTCATAATGAAGAGCCCAAAACATTCTCATCTAACAATAAATATATTGAAAGCTAATATTAATTTGGCATTTCATTAAAATTCATTGGTGATCCCAAAACAATTTGAAAAAAAACCACGGAGATGGTCAACACATGGTTTTCTCATGACAATTTTATAAAAAATATGTTCCTATTTCTTGATCTAAAACAAGTCTTCCAGTATTGTTATATAGGCTAATTATATGATATTCTTAAAATTACATCAAAAAACCCCAAAACCAATCGCAAAAACGATAGTGATAAACGAGATAGTGTAAAAAGCCCTTTTATTTCATTGTTCAACTGAAAAAATATCTACAATAATTGATTGACTCATAGTACGATGAGGCTTACCATTCAAATGAAACCATCAATACCTTTTAACTGTCAACTTAGAAAAAATGTTTTCTAAAACAAAATATAGTATAATCTGGATACTGTCTTATTTTAATATAAACAATAATTACTTATATCACGTGATATACCACAAACCATGTATGATCAACTGGCAGTACCTAACATCGATCAAAAAACCACCAGTTGAAGCTCAAAAAAAAATTTTTTTTCTGAAAAAAAAAAAACTAGAAAATTCTAGAACATTCCAGATCAATCTAGATAGGGCAACAGAAAGTCGTCCACGATGCTCACGTTCATGTGCCAGTTGAAGTGGTTGACGCCGGGCGCGGTCAGCACGTGCAGCCG
>JADANM010006787.1:8207036-8221657 GCA_026213755.1 Eurema hecabe | reverse complement strand
AGTTTATATGAAAGTGGATGGAGTTGCGGACAACAGCTAGTATGACATAATTACAAAATATTTATTATGCTAATTTAGCCCAACACCATTTTTAAAACACTGAATATGAACTCTCATTTCCAGGTGTATATTAAATGCAGCTTGTTTATATCAGAAAAACATTGAACCTGTTGATGCCGGAAGCGATATTGAAATTATTGAAGATGACAATGACATATCCAGTAAATTTCTTAATTGGTACTCAACATTTTTGAAAAGCATTGAAATTAAGTACCCTGAAGCTTTCGATAAAGTAGTGAAGAAAGAAATGGCGTCGAATAACGAAAAATCGTCGTCGCGAAAGGTACAACTTTCAAAGATTCTAGGATTTAATCCAGCTCTAGCTCATCAAATTGGAGGTGCTTACCTTTTCGAGAACTTGAACCATGTGAACCCAGAATTAAGAATAAAAGCGGTCAATTACATAACGAAGGAGTTTCAGTCGCTTCAAATTAAGAATAAGGATTTTGTTAAAGAGTCCATTATGAACCGAATCAATGATGATGATCCAGAAGTTGTAATGGCGGTGCTATCAATCGATGATTCTAATTTGAATGACATCATGAGTGAAACTGAAATAACGGATGCTTTCAGTCGTATTGTTTCACAAACATCTAAAAAGTGGAGGCCAGTCATAAAAAAAGCTATCGGAAAATTCTGTGCTTTGGATAATTTACCAGTAAACCATGATACCGTTATAGCTCTAATTCCGCATCTATTTCCTCATAATAGTGATACTAGTAACATAACTTGGCAAATTATTTCTTCACCTTGGGGATCTAAATTCGGTTTGAAGGATAAAATTCAGTGCAATAAATCGGTCTCTGATAACGCAGAAGTCCTGAGACAATCTATTTTCAAAGCCTTATTTGTGGACCATGTATTAAGTTTTGATAAAGTTCTTGATATTACTCGGCTTAAAAAGGATAGTACATTAGATTTGAATTTTTATCTGCTTCTAAAAACATGTACCATAGAACAAGGCAGCGCTGAAGACAGCCTAGAAATTTTAGATCTACTCCTAAATTCGGTTGAGACTAGAACCATTGTATCTAGCGAGATTCACAATGCATTCACGCATGAAACTATATTGGAATTTATTAAAAATGCTAAACGAGACAAAATACTGTTTGAAGTGTTGGAGTATATATTTGCAAGAATAACGGATACCTTACGTTTTGATGACGTTTCTAAACCCTGGTGTAATGTGTGTGACAGTCCTAAAAATATCCTCACCAGGAGATTACTGGAACTTTACATAACTGGATGTGGCATACCGGGATATAGTGATGAATATAGGGTACTGCTTCAGAAACTATTTGAACGATTGTTTAAAAATGCTAAAGAAAAATTCGTATACATTGCAAATATTGCTTTCGGACACATCTTGTATGCATCAGACCCTAAGGATCTAATCAATCCTGCATTACAATTAAGGTGTATCAAACTCCTTCATAGCTTCATAACTGTTCAAGCTAAAGAGACGTGGATTTATGATTCTGATGTTTTGATATTAGTAATTATTTTTGGCTTAAACCATCCAATATCATTCGTACGTGAAGCCGTTTTCGAGTTAATTGATATTATAGACGAGAATGCTAAAGGAAATCTTATTTACATAGAGTTACTTAAACAGTTGAAGACACATAAGGAAGAAATGTTGTTGGATCACGAACAAATTCCGCAAGTGTTACGAAAAGTTCTAACTCAACAGTCCGTGGGAAACAAATTATTTCGTAAAAATTGTATGCTAAGATTATCAGCGATCTTAACTAACGATACACCAGCGTACATAAAATCCGTTTTAGTTCAGTTGCTGTCAGGAATAAATAACGCTAACATTTTCACACAAATTGTCCCCTGCCTCAAAAGTTTACTTATTCAATTAAAGCAAAATGAAAATAACGACAAATTTGTGCTAAATATTTATGAGTCAAATTTATTCGTGAATGTTATCAACCAACTGAATGAGCAAACTGTTTCTGCTATTTCTAAGGATGAAGTTTGGCAAATAATTGAATCGTGCTTAAAAGAGTACAAAGAATGTGTCTTAGAAGAATCCATTACATTTACCACCCCATGTGTTCTTATATTAAAACAATTCAACGAAGACGTATTTAACAAGGTGCCTGAAGAGAAGCTTACTGATTTAATAAAATTAATTACTGCAGCAGGTGCTGTTAGTAATAACTCGACTATAGCAAGTTCGGCTTCTAAAACAATGAAGAAAATACAGATACGACTAGTTTCTTTCAAACCGATACTAGAAAGCATGTTGAATGTAGATGATCCCGCGGACACGAATGCTAAGAAGAAGAAATCGACGATGTCAATGCTGTCTCACCAAATTGTCGAAACTAATGAATGGCGTTTAGGCCTCACACTTCTCGAATACGTTCAAAATAAAAAGAAAATGGATTTGGATAATTCTTTCGTCTCTCTTCTATTTCAATTGCTAAACAAATGCTTAAGATTTGAAGAGCAATCGTACGTAGAGTACACAAAACAATTAATATTATCGTCTCTCTGGTTCTATTGTAAGAAGTACATAAAGAATGATGATGACGAACAGCTGAAGGCAGTTAAGGCGATGTTTGACGTTGAATTAGTAGTCCAATGTATTAGAGGAACTCAGAATCCTCAAACTCATCACCATGCGTTGATTCTTCTTTCACATGCTGCATACTTGTTACCAGAACAAGTCCTACATCACACTATGGAGATTTTTACGTTCATAGGCTCGTCTGTTTTAAGACACGATGACGCATATAGCTTCCAAATCATAACGAAAATTATCGAAACTTTAGTTCCAATACTTGTCAAGATGGATAGAAATATAGAAGATTATAAACAGGACGAATTTCAGCAGTTGCAAAAACGAGTTGTTCCAGTACTTCGAATCTTTGCAGATGTCGTTTTACACGTACCAGAACATAGACGGCTACCTCTTTATAAGAAACTTATTCAAACGCTTAGTCCAGACCACTTCCTATGGGTCTTCATTGCTATACTCTTTGAAACTCATATAAGCCACTTTAACGATGAAAAGAAAAAGGATAAACAGCCTAAAAGATCGCTTGCTGATAAAGAATCACCAGTTAATAGAATTGATTTCGCACAAAGTATCTTACTAGAATTTACCCCTGACATTGCGCTAGATAACTTCATAAAAATTATAAAGTACTTGAAATCTTTGCCTATACAAAAAACTGAAGAAGCGACCGAAACATATATAGATCCAACTGAAATATTCAGCGTTAAGTGTCATTCTGCCATACAATTGCGCCATTTTAAATATGTTATGGTGACTTTCTTAAACACGTGCTTAGCTTCCCCAGCGTTCGTTGAACAATGTAATCAAGTAGTGGACAAGAGTATTTTGGAAGTTCCCTTCAAAGAGCTTATCATTAATATCCTCACGTTTATTCAAAGTATAACAAAGATAAAAGACGAAAAGACGGCGAAGTACTGGCGTGTAATGTTACATCACAGTTACGATTTGTTAGATCACGTGAACAATTTGCTATCAGCACCTATGTTCCTTTCGGTTATACGAGGTTTGTTGAAACACACGCTACAAACAGTGCAAAGAAAGTCTATGGAGTTGCTTAATGTAAAAATTCAATGCAGTCCAGAAATGTTTGACGACGTTGATAAGGAAATGATGTACTCTCTACTACCGAGTTTATTGAGCATCGTTAAAACTATCGAAAGTACGAATAGTAATGCCAATGAGAATGATAACCAAGAATTGGAACTCAATCAACAAACAGCTCTCTTGTCAATAAAACTTCTTACTCGTTTATTAGCTTCAGAGAATCCCGAACCGTTCAAACCGGTTTTGGAATTGGTTACGGACTATACTTGCAACACAAATATAGCACCAAATGTAATGGCGTCTGTCGTACTTTGTCTAGCTGAGCTGTGTGGCAATTTAAAGGTTCACGCCTTGGCATCTCTCCGCAGATTTATGCCAGCGCTTATTAAGGTTCTTAAGCGTCAAAGAGAAGCCGAAACACCAGAACTAGTCCTCCTGAGTACGATCACTGCTATATCGAAAATAATCGAAAGTTTGCCATTGTTCTTAAGTCCCTACCTACAGAAAATTATTTACGAATATGCTATTCTATGTGCGAAGTGGCAAAATCAAGATCAGGAGTGTAATAAAGTATCGGCAGTTGTTACAAAACTGAGTAATATTAAAAAGAAACTGGCTACTTCGATTCCACCCAGAGTTTTGATACCTGTAGCCAATGAAACGCATCGAACGATACTGGAAAAGCAAAAGTATGTTGTTGTAGGACCAGTAATGTCAGTATTGGCGGATAGTTTTGCGAATATAACGTCTGCCGACTTTAATATATTGCAGCAAGATTTAACGGCCTTTTTCATTTCTGCTCTGCAATTAAGATGTGATGCAAGCGAACAAAATATAGACTATGATATAATAGATAAGGCTGAAGATGAAGTTGTTAATGCTCTTGTTGCACTAGTACTGAAGCTATCGGAAACAAGCTTTAGACCATTCTACTTTAAGATATATGACTGGGCCATTCGAACTAACATAGAAGGACACAAAGAAAGAGCAATTACGTTCTACAGGTACGTAAATTCATTTTGGCTATGAATTATTTTAGTTTATTGTAAAGATTTTTAACTGTGCGTGTATATTTCTTTTCACAATATGCTTTAAACTCCTTTGGCAAATTGTATACAATCCTTATCAGAGGCTTACACATTAGAATATAACATATTATTATGATTATGTTAAATTTTAACTTTTTCACTAAATAGAACTTAATTTTCAGATTAAGCAGCGCAATAGCGGATAAACTCAAAGGACTATTTGTGCTATTTGCCGGGCATTTCATTAAAAACGCGGCAGAATTATTGGACGCGTGCAATAACAGTAAATCGGAGCAATTGTATTTCGATTGTGAAAAGAAGTGCCTCACCCTTGTCCAATATATTATCAAAACGTTGCATATAGTTTTCCTCTACGATAGCCAGAATTTCCTGGATAAGAATAGATTTGAAACTTTGATGCAACCAGTTGTGGATCAGTTAGAGAATACGTTGGGGGGTATTTCTGGGCTTAAAACAAGAGCAGCAGAGTATATAATACCGTGTATATCGCAGTTCGCCGTGGCGACTGGTGATGATTCTTTGTGGAAACTGTTGAACTATCAAGTCCTTTTGAAGACGAGACATAATGACGCTGAAATTAGGTAAGGTTTTTTTACTGTTTCCATTTGAAAAAGTCAAAATGTAGGTATAGCTTTTTGCAAAAATCTTAGTCCTTTGATTACAATTAAATATTTAAAAAGTTAAATGATGATATGCATGCAGATATTAAATTTAATTCTTCAATAGCGGATGGAATGAAAAAAATCCAAATTACTTTTGGAAAAGTAGGAATAGGCACATCATTTCTCCTTTTCTTTTTCTGGTATAAGGTAAAAAGTTTCGTCGCATTTTCTTTCTAAAATCTAGAATATAAAAATGTATTGCAAAATGCAATGTTGGTAAGCGCATAACTCGGTAACAGCTAACCCAATTGACATAATTATTTTTTTGTGAGTTTTACTTTTTAGCGATGGCTTAAAGCAAAAAATCAATGGTAGGTATAGGGTTAATGTTCCGGTTAGAATAGGAACAGCGTGATCGAAGTTGTGTCGGGAACTGTTCATTAAAAACATACACCGTTCGCAGACTAACATCGCTCGACTGCTTCGTGGCAATGGCATCTCAGCTCGGTAGCAACTGGCTTCCACTGCTGGCTGAGAGTGTGCCCTTCCTCGCAGAGTTACTAGAAGATGGAGACCAGCGAATAGAAACTGCTACTAAGAATGCTGTAAGGACCCTCGAACAAATACTGGGAGAACCACTCGAGAAATACTTCTAATAAACGCTTTTTGTGTTGACTGTTGTACCCTTCTTTTCCTTAAAGCTCTATGACCGTATAAATTAACATGGTTCATACATATGGACACCTGACATAATTATTTTAAACCTCTCTCAGTATACAATACCTTAAAACATTTTTGGAAACAACTCGGAGAGTACAAAAAACTTAAGTTAATCAAATTAAACAGATTATCTTATTGGTTTTAACCGTTAAAAATTCTAAATCCCTATTTTAATACTTCGGTTTGCATAGAGTTAGCATTGCTAAAAACATTCCAAAGAAGACTAAATATATTTAATTTAAATTATTCCACATTGTTTCAAAAGTTCACTCAGAGAAAATATTAAGTTCAAAGTGTTAAACTACGGCTGTGTAGTTTGGGAGTGCCGAGTGAACAAACTAACGGACTAATTAAAAGGTTTTAGAGTAAGTTTGGACAGGTTTGTGCGCCTAATTGCGGCAAGTTGGAGCCTTCAAAGTCAGAAGCTACACCTCGTAAAGACAGAGGAAGCTTCAGTTTGTTATTATAGAGTAAAAAGATTTGCATAGAAGACTATTATATAGATATTGAGGAACTAATAAACTAACAATATATGTAGGTAAGTTCTTATTTATTACTAGTACTATCTACTGAAAAGGTTGGTAAAGGGGTGCTACCCTACTAGACATTAGATAAGCTATCAAGAAATGAAATCTCGTCAGAGATGCCGTTGCGTTTTTAGTAGTTAGTGTGACAACTTTATAAAAGGCTCATACCACCCTTTTCCCTTTTTTATGTGTCTGTTCTACGGCAAAACATTCGTGATACTAATGAATCTATTATAAGAACCCAATTATATTATATTGCCTTCTATACGCGAAATAAATTAATCCAACGTTACAATTTTTTGTCCATAACTAGAACTTAAGACTAAAAACGATTCAATACAATAAATTACCTACTGTTATTTGGCTCGAAATCAATTCGCATTTATTCACAAATCGCAAAGGCATAAAGATTAATAAATAACTCCAACAAAGGCAAACTCGCGTAAATCAAGAGCCACAAACAAACGTCGGCGAACTTCAACGTACGTTACTATGAAAAGTGAATTTATTTGATTTATATTTTATAAAGAATTTTATGTCCTTGATATGTCGTAAAAGTATGATACGTAAAAAGCACAATGGTTGTTTAAGAAGGAGAAGAATCTGTGTAAAAATATATAAACCTAGACAAATGCTAGGAATAATGCATCTTCGAATATGTGTGTCAATAAATTTGTCAGAACTTCTACACGCAGCTTATTTATAACCTGGAATAACATAGGAACTATATTATTTATCCTGGTATTTAATATGAAAATGAGCTTCCTTTCCTATCCCGGAATAAGACCACGAAACACAGTAAAAGAATGCCCTCGTCGAAGACCAAAAAATAAAGATATAATCAATGATATTATATTATAAAATATATGTTACACCCATACAAATCAACCGAGAAAAGTGTTCCGTACAGCACTCAGCAGTGGCAGCACACGCCGACGAGTCAAAACTGTAGAAAAGAGATACCTAGTTGGTTTTGTCAGTTGCGCGTGAAGGCACCGGCAACTAATCACCTAAAGGTGAGACGTCCTAGTTAAGATGTTTTGGCGTCTTCAAAAATTTGCGCTTGTAACATATCTATTTAATATAATATCTTTCATTGGATATGATCTAATAATTATTGTACTTATTATGAAAAATATGTGGGATTATTGTTTTGATAGGTACCTTTCATTAACTATTAAAGGATGCCAAATGGTATTTAAATTACCTTTAATTAGAAATATTAGTCTTGAAGAGACAGGGCATTAGAATGCATTTCTATGTTAATCGAAATTAGCATGTCATAGACAAAGCGGTAGTTCGCTTTTAGACAACTCTTACGGCACTTAGACTTGAGCACTATTGACTACGTAAACTATTCCGAGTCATGTCTAACATTTTGACTAAAATAGCCTAAAAGACAGCTTAAAATATAAGTACACAATAATATTAACCTTTAAATTATGTATTTACTTGTTGCCTACATGTTTTACATGGTACATTAGGTAGATACTGTTTTGTAATACTACGTCGACTTAAGAGTGTTACTATCCTACTACTATTATAAAGGCGAAAGTTTGTAAGTATGGATGTATGGATGTATGGATGTTTGTTACTCTTTCACGTAAAAACTACTGAATGGATTTGAATGAAACTTTACCACAATATAGCTTATACATCAGAATAACACATAGGCTACAATTCTTGAGGATTATAAGGGAGGAAAGGGAGAGTCACAGTTTATAGGAAAGTCCACGCGAACGGAGTCGCGGGCAATAGCTAGTTATAAATAAAATGAATATGTGAGTTTACTTAAAAAATAAGCAATTCTATAACAGTTGTAACGTTTAATTTGGTTCAGATATAAATACATCACATTTCTGATTGTACTAAAGCCAAATGAGATTATTTGTATTATTCTGTTTCAGTTTACAGTTTACACGAACTAATTAAGCAAACTAACATCGCTAGTGCAAATTAAGCATCGTGTTTCCCTCGTATCGTCAAATTTCCAGGAATGACTATTTTTTATTTACCTACTATTTACCATAGATAATTACTTGAATTAAGAGAGATTACTACAGAGCTCTTTGACAATTTGGGCACAGATATTTAAATAATATTGATAAGAATGTTTTGTTTTTTTTTTAAACTGGCAACTCACCACTGTCTGTAGGCAAAGAATTTTAAATTATAGCTCACTAAATAATAAGACAAATTATTATACAGTTGAGTCCCTAGTAATATTTGATATCATGTTTTTCATTTAAGAAGCTTTAATGGATAGTTATAATAATTAGCTAAATTTATTGTTGTAGTTGCCTGTAGAGAAAATGAATATTTTAACTAAATAGATAAAAGTAACGAATGTCTTTGAAAGACTGTTTTTTAACGATACATAATTACGGCGCCCTTATGTATAGAACAAGTATTGATAATATGTAGTAGCATCCTACATTGAAATTAATCCTCATAAATCAACTTCATGATAATTAAACACAGAGTTAGAATCTATTTCAGATCTTGCATCAAATTAATGAACTTTAGCTAACTGGGAGACTAATCTCTCAGAAATAAAGTCAAGTTAACAGAGTTCACACAGAGCAATAGAACCCTCGTTTATTTACATACTAGCTGTTGCCCGCAACTCCGTCCGCGTGGACTTTCATATAAACTTTGACCACCCCTTCCTCCCTTATAACCCTTTTTTCAACTATATGCCAAAAATCAGGTCGATTGATTGCTTAGCTACGGCGTGAAGGAAGGACAAACAAACAAACAAAATATAGTATATAGTATAGTATGGAGGTGATATTACTTATCCATACTAATATTATAAATTAGAAAGTGATTTAGTTGCAATTTGTTATGTGGATAGATGATACCCTGGATTTAAACATAGGATACTTTTTATCCCGGTATTGCCTCGGTAACGGAAACTACGCGGGTAAAACCGCGAGGAGCGGCTAGAACTTAACATTTAAAACAAAAGCCATGCATTTTACGTAGATACTGTACATATAAGTACAACCTACATAATTATATACATACTGTTTCAGCCAATGGAAAATATAAAATTGACGCTCAGAATAACTTCAAAAACATAAAACATTGCGGTTTTTCAGAGTCAGCTTTTTAGGTAATAACATTATATTTAAGTAAGTCAAGTCATATGACTAAAATAATAAAAGACTTTTTATTCCTCCAATTGTACTGACTTTGATCACAGAGCATTAAAGAGAAACAGACAGCAAGATGAAAAAGTAACGAGACAATATAATTATCGTTGATACTAATTGCGTCTAGCGCTGTCTGCTCTGTGAGCCCATCAAGCCAATTCAGTTGCAAGTTGGGCGGAGAATGTTTAAATTGCACAGTGCATCTGCAATTCAATCGTGGGGTTTCATTGTTCTACTTGATCTTAGCTATTTGTGTATCACTATGTATAGAAGTCTAGTTACGGACTAGTCTGTAACTTGCATATGCACGAATAATTAATTGTAGCTCGATTTATACATACGCATATTAATGCGAAAGTAACTCTGTCTGTCTGTCTTTCCATCGCGTTAGCACTGAACCGATTAGAATGAAATTTGGCTAGAGCTTGAGAAAAAAACATAGATTACTTTTTAACTGGAAAAAGGGTTAAAAGGGAAGGGTCAAAGTTTATATGAAAGTCCACGCGGACGGAGTCGTATATTATATTTACATAACAGCTAGTATATTATATTTCGTGCTTTATTTTAGATGTTTTAATGGTAGAAAAATTGAGACAAAAATAAATAGAAAATCTTGAGAGGTGTCAAGGGACACCCGGAGGGAACGAAGTTCCTTTCGATTAATTAGAGAAGAATAATATTTTATTTCTAAAAATGGAAAGACAACACGAAAATAAATAGTTTGCTTTATATGAGAGAGAGAGTCTGTCCGGCTTACAACTATAGAAAAAAGTGTCATTACAACTTTTTGGTCTTAATTTTTTCCGTCTAGTCCCCTTCTCTCAACGCGCCACAACTGCCTTCAATATCATTAAAAAGATTATCAATACATTAGATTAGCATATATTTTATAACGTAGTACGTAGTATATAAGGCGAAATTACGTTGTGCGTAGCACATAGAATGTTTACGTTACTCGTAGAGCATAATTTATTTGGTGATCTATAGTATAAATCGCGTAGCGCGTAGTAGTGAAGGAGTGCGTAGTACATAAGGCGAATTTACAATGCATGTAGCGCATGATAAGTTTAGAGAACCTACAACATTTATAGTGCATTGTATTTAGCGAACCATGAAGACTATAATACACACAACGTTACATACTAAAAAGTGCGAGATTACAGGGCCAATGAGTCTTAAGATCTTATGACTCCAAGTAGGGAGCGTCGGTGTAGTGTACCCCTGCCCCGAGTTTGGCTTTAGAGCAAAGTTCCGGGTAGCACTGCATTAGTTATGGGCTGGCGTTACTCTTACCCATAGGAGTGCGTCTAGCTAGTCTCCTCACTTCAACGTATAAAAAAAAGTGCGAAGTATTGTATATCATATTACAGATCGAATTGACAATGCACGTGGCGCATCATTAGTTCGAGTTAGATTTGATCACAAAACGACGCCTGGCAGGTTCGGCTTTATAACTACTTCCACGTATAGTATACAAGTATGAATAAATACTTCAAGAGTAATCTTGAAGTATGTGTGTAAACACAGCGCCATCTAACCCCACGCTAAGCAGAGATTGTGTTATGGTAACTAGATAACGGATAAATTACATACAAGTTCATACTTCTCTTTTCAGAAATACAATACCTACATAGTAACACCCAGACACAGAAAAATACAAATGTAAATTAGAAATATACTTATCCGGTATGGAGACCGAACCCACTACCCTTCGCGCAGAAAGTAGTTGTGCTACCACTGCGTCAAGCGGTCGTCAATTATGACGAACTAATCCATTTTCTCAAACGTATATAATTTTTAACTTTATCCTCAGACGGAATCCTTTCAAAACTCGCTGAGATCTGAACAGTAATCAATCTTCATTTGACTTCACAAAATTGGTTATTTGTAAAATGATATTTAGAAGGTTTCGTTGGGAGATATAATTTAAGTACAATAATATAGGAAAGTTACTTCCAAATTTATCTTTTACTTTTGAATATGAAGCTCATACATTATGTAATACAAATAAAATATGTCCAACGACCCGAATAATCTTAATGTAGGATCAAAGCTATGTTTAAAGCTAATGTTTTTGTAGCAAAAAGTTTTTTATTTATATTTTTTTAATGTTATCTCATCTTTGATTTAGATATAAAGCCTTAAAAGGTATATTTGTATTTTCGAATATAATATTATAATCTATACATATAATAAAGACGTAACGAGTCACTGTCTGTACATGGAAGATATATGAGAAAAAATATTATAGGAGACCTTTATTAACGCAATAGAACGAAAAACCATGATTTTTGGAATTTTTGTCTGTTTGTCTGTCTGTTTGTGCACGCTAATCTCAGAAACGTCTTATCCTATCTAGATGGGTTTTACCGGGGGTAGGTCTCTTTCGCAGGAGACCGACTGGGTGGGTACCCCCACAGTGCCAGACATTCTACCGCCTGAACAGTGATATGAAGATATCACTGTGCTCCGGTCTGAAGTGCACTGTAGCCAGCGAAATTACTGGGCTAATGAGTCTTAACATCTGATGACTCAAAGTGGGGAGCGTCGGTGTAGTGCACCCCTGCCCGGAGTTGGGCTTTATAGCAAAGTTCCGGGTAGCACTGCATTGGCTATGGGCTGGCGTTACTCTTATCATCAGGAGTGCGTCCAGCTCGTCTCCCCTCTTCATAATATAAAAAAAAAGATGGGGTTTTCAATGTTATATTGTGGTAAGCTTCACTTAAAATTTAGTGTTTAATTCATGTCTATCGGTTGATAAATAAAAAAGTTATGGCAATTCAAAGTTGAACTTGCTGAACGTTTGTTGGCGCGGGTTAGGTATTTTAAAGCATGCTGCCCAAAGTCACTTTTCTACCCGGGCGAAGTCGCTGGCACAGCTAGTACCTTTATAAAGTTTTATAAACAACGAAGTAGAGTTAACGATGTTGTAAGGAAAAGGTATACAAAAAGAATTTTAAAATATATGTGTTGTAATACAATATTTTTGAGTGCTCTGTCTGTAAAACATTGAAACATATGATTTTATTACACAGGTAGCTAGATTCGCTTGTATTGTTAGCACAACTAGTATAGTATGTAATTTCAAACGTTATATAATTGAATTTAATGGTATTATGTTGGAATATAAGTTAGGATATTATGTTTCCTCCTTCTTGTTTTTTCAAGCATCGGTTACTTTGACATTTCTGGTAGACTATTTTCTGATTTCGCAAGAGAATAATGCCGTTCTGATTAGTCCAGGATTTTTACCAGATGACAGAAGATCTAGTTCTAACCCTCTTCTTGGCAAGTAAATAAAAATAACAAGATAGTAATGAAATTTGGAACACAGATGGTCTAGAATCTAAAGCCTAAGATAAAACATAAACTACTTTTTAACTGGAAAGAAGGGTTATAAGGTGGGGTTAAATTTATATGAAAGTCCATGCGGACGGAGTCGCGGGCAACAGCTAGTAGGTTAAACCGATAACCTCAACTATACGATGAGTCGTTTACTATTTACGAAGTTTCTATAAAGTTGTTATAAATAGATTGAACGTGACGTCGCTTTTATCACCCGATCCTTTGACTCTCTCATTCATAATTCAATATTGAATTTGTCACTCAAGTCGTTCAGACCACAGACGTGAACATCTGATGTTTTTGGGTTACGGGAAGATACATACAAACTCAAGGGCTTAACGCCTTTGCTTTTAGGAATAATATTGTACAATACGTAGCACTAAATATAGCTTTTGTTAGACAGTGATAATTTTGCTTTTTAATGAAAAAAGAATTATTAAAATCGGTCAAGTACCTACTTTTTGAGTTTATTCGTTACGTACAAAAATACAAATCTTTCTACTTCTATATTATTATTATAATATTAGTGTAGATGTAGATATTCGTAGGTATATTTTGATACGATTGTCAACCATTTTTTTTTCTCTAGCATAATTATTTTACTTTTGGAAATTTTAATGTTGTATTGTTAGAACAACTAGTATAGTAACATACTATCATATATTTCAAGCGTAATATAATTCAATTTAATGGTAGACTGTTGGAAGATTATAGACCAACAATGGCTATTTATATGCAACTAAAATGTTAGATTAGGCTATCCTGTTTCTTCCTTCTGTATATATATTAATAACTCAAGTACCCATATTCAACAATGTAAAAAATAGGCTTTAATGAATGCATAGGACATGTGTTAATATGCTATTCTTTTGAAAACAAAAACCTATGTTATTATTTATATTTTTGATACGGAACCAATTTTCGCGTCAAC
The DNA here is from genome assembly GCA_026213755.1 of Eurema hecabe. NCBI lineage: Eukaryota > Metazoa > Arthropoda > Insecta > Lepidoptera > Pieridae > Terias > Terias hecabe. Next base: position 8,207,688 of record JADANM010006787.1, on the reverse strand, counting down.
TCGCGCTTGACCGAGCTTAGTATTAAGTAATTCTAGCCGTAAATATTGTTTGACGTATTATGACAACACCAAATTACTGTGCCTCAATGTCATATTATTATTTAATACGTTTATATCTCCAAGGTATTCGTAATAATGATATTTTTTGTATAGCTTTGTATTTGTATTAAAAATTTCATCCAAATTCATGTTTTAAGTGTACGTCAGTATAATATATCTAGACATATTTACATAAAAAAATGTTTTATACTAGCCGTTGCTCGCGACTTCGTCCCCGTCGATTACTATTTCGAGTGATGTTATGTAGCCTTCCTTAATAAATTGTTTATTCAATAAAAAATAATTTTGCAATTCGAATCAGTAGTTCCTGAGATTAGCGCGTTCAAACAAACAAACTCTTCAGCTTTATATATTAGTAATAGATTATTTTTTTATACTGCGAGAAATTAGCGATATAGATATAATATTTAGATTTAATTAGTATATGGATTTACACAACATATACAATAAGGTACTTATTTAAAAAGCGTAATCTCTATTGAATTAACTGTATTTGAAATTATTTATAGCGTCGGTGTTGGTGACTGAATGAACTTGTCTATTTTAAGCGCTAAATTGAATACCGATTTGTATTTTCTACTTCCGCAAACAC
>JADANM010006787.1:8183330-8206936 GCA_026213755.1 Eurema hecabe | reverse complement strand
AATTTTTATTTTTATAGATCTTACTTATTACAGTGACGCATTAAGATAATGCTAGTAACAAGACCTTTTAAACTATTCATTCCAAATTTAAGACTTCCCGTGTGGAATTTTTTTTATATTACTATAACACAACTGTGCTCAGTTGTGTTATAGTAATATCAGTCCTGCTGGACTTGGCCTTTTTTAATTACAAAAAGATGTATGATTGTAAATAAATTTCTCCTAATTCTTAAAGATAGTTATTTTAAAAAGGTTACATTATGATTTCATTATAACCATTAATAAAAAGAAAAACTAAACATCTTTGAAAGGCATAACAAATTTACTGATTCAATAATGAATTTGGAAGATTAATAAAAAGTCGGAGAAATGGTAAGAGGCGCTCATTAAGATAATTAATATTTATTAAAAGTTTTCCCCGATAAATTGTTTCGGAGTCGTAAATTTTGTGAAGTCTTCATTAGCGAATATACTCATCGTGGAGATCAATTATAAATTTATAATTTTAATCATTAAAGTGCAAAAGTACAGGTTACGAATCAAGTTTATAATTATGGTTCTCTTGTATTAGTTATTAACTGACTTTCAAAATGGTGGTATTTTTCCGTTGAATTTTAAGGTTTATTACCTCTGCAGTATTGACTGGCTGATGACAATTTATAATCTATTTATTAATTATAATTAAATATTAAAATTAAATACATACTAGGTAAATTCAATAATACAAAAAGATATCTCCAGCTGTAATATATCGAACAATTATGGACGTTTTTTATTGCATGCGTTTTATAATTGCCAATTATAATCTATCAAAGTGAGCTTGAAATATGATATATATATAAAAAATATATAGATATAAAATAATTTTACTACTATATTTAGATACAAAACTAATACAGTTAGAAATGGCATAGTAAAAACAGCTTAAAATAGCTTCAACAAAAATTAACGTTTCTATATTAAATCTGAGTTGGAAACTTAACAGTAGCGTTCTTTGTAATTAAACAAAAATAATATCATAGATTACATCTTCGTAGAACCAATTTTAACGCATACACTCACATATACACACACACACACATACACACTTACAAACACACATACACGCACACAGCCACGTTGTAATTTAATCAATTCAGTTTAATTAAGAGTCGATTAGTTCTTGGAAACTAATTTGATGCTACATTGAAATTGTTTTGCTCCAAGATTTCATATTCATATAATGGGATCGATTTAATCACGAGTGAAACTGAAGAGTATCGCCAATTAATTGAGTGAAGAGCTTCAAACAATTTTACTTAAATTTTTCTCGCGATTTTAAATTGATAGATATTTAAAATATATCTATCAAATTATACATCATATACTATACATTTATTTTAAAGTAACCGTCCTATTCCTACCCGAAACTTTATACTTTACGCCTTCTATTTTTTTTGCTAAAAAACCATCCTTGTACATCCAGGATTATTCTAAAAAAAGAATTGTGTAAATCGGTTCAGCTCTTATCAAGCTATGGGCTTACCAACACATTTTGCGATTCAATTTTATATTATAGATTCGAGTCTAGTATTGCATATAATAGATTTGTTAAAAATAATTTGATAATTAAATTGGAAAACAAATTATTAGGTCATATAGGTATCATTTTAGAGGTAATTATAATTTTAAAATAAAAATAAACATTTTGATAACACAACAAAAGAAATTAAAAATGCTCTAAACGCCGAATTGTATTGATACATCTATCTTTTACCACTATTTTAAGTTTTACTTTTAATGTAGCGCGATACAACATTCATACTTATCTACTATTGATGTATAGTTTTTATTTTTATTGAAACCAAGTCAACAACTGTATCAAAAACATATCCATCTGTAACATTCTCCAATAAATCAGAACACAATACATAAATCCGTGTCAAACAATGTGTTCACACGTATGATCGTATCGTACGTGTCGCGTGTTGACACGGTGATCGAACTAGCACGTAGGACGTTAATTTAGAAATGTACGTGTGCACGTGTTGAGGAACATTTCTTTAAATCGCGCGAGTTAGGTTAATTAGAAAGGGACAACAAAGAAAACTTTAATTTATTTAAGAAATTAATTTATTTGTCTTAATTTAATTTAGAAGTTAAAATCATACTTGTCATTACGAAAAGTATGACCAGTATATAAAATATTCAATAGTAGCAGTAAAAGTAAAAAAGAAAATATATTTTCTTTATAATTCAATCAGTAAATCAAAATACATCTATACTAACCCCTCATGTCATGTGTCAAGTTGGCTGACTGTATGACTCCAGTCTTTTCTAGAAGGTCCCAAATCGAATAACCTACCCTATTTTAATCATGGCTCGTGACGAAAATCTAGTGTGTTCCATCTTAACATAGGGGGTAGGTCCCATAGACACCTTCGCAGATTCTTTCGCGACCGGCTTCATAGCCTTTCTTTTTATTTATATAATACTAGCTGTTCCCGCGACTTCGCCCGCGTAGAAAAGTGACTTTGGGCAGCATTTTTGAAAATGCCTGACCCGCGCCAACAAACGTTCAGCGAATTTAACGTGATTCTTTTAATTGCCATAACTTTTTTATTTAATAACCGATTGACATTAATTAAACAATAAATGTTAAGTGAAGTTTACCACAATATATCATTGAAAACCCCATCTAGATAGCATGATCCGTTTCTGAGATTAGCGTGCACAAACAAACAGACAAAAATTCCAAAAATCATTGTTTTGGGTTCTATTGCATTAATAAAGGTCTCCTATAATATTTTTTCTCATATATCTTTCATATACAGACAGCGACTCGTTACGTTTTTATTATATGTATTGATAAGGTAACGTACTTCAGTGGTAGATAGAGGTCTCCAGGCTCTCACTATGACCAAAGAAATGACAAGTCAAAGCATTCGGTAGATGTTGTTAAGAAGTTTTATATTATAATACTAGCTGTTGCCCGCGACCCTGTCTACGTGGACTTTCATATAAATTTTGACCCCCCTCCCATTTTTTCCAGTCAAAATATAGCCTATGTTCTTTCTCAGGCTCTAAACCATATGTGTACCAAATTTCATTACAATCGGTTCAGCGGTTTGGCCGTGGAAGCGTTAAATTATAAAAAGTTTCAACGCCTCGCGCAACCTTTTGGGGGCTCATTTAAAAAAGTAATCTATGTCCTTCCCCAGGCTCTAGACCATCTGTGTACCAAATTCCATTCTAATCAGTTCAGTAGTTTTAGCGTGATGAAAGGACAGACAGACATACAGAGTTACTTTCGCATTTATATTATTAGTGTAGACATTTATTCTCAAATAAAAATCTTCGTAGTATGTTGGCGTAGCGATTTTCCATTTTTATTAGTTTTCCTTATATTATTCCCATGTATAGGATTTATAGGTGACAAGAGATCCAATTATTTTCAATAACTATCGCGAATGACTTTTACGTGTTTCAATATAAATTTTCTTAGAAAAGGAATGACACGTCTGTTCACAGCTTTTCCACGAACATAATGGAATCCCGGCAAAAATAATAAAGTATTTCAGTTATTGTTATATCACAGTTCTCGAACTTAGATTTATACAATAAGTCTTTAGGTAAACAAGTTTCTTAGACTTAGAGGCTTCACCACAATATTTTAACGTACAAAGTATCATAAAAGTCTAGGTTGACTAAATCACAATATCTCAAAACATTTCTATTTTCATACCAGCCGCATCTAAGATTTCACTCAAAATTACTTAGTAGGAAAAATATGAAAATATTTATTCCATTTTGCGTTTCAATGTTGTATATTCTTGCTATCTAAAGATGGGAAATAATTTTTTTAATTAATTTGGTTACCAGAATTTAAAAATCTTAAAACACATTATCAGCGACATAAGTGACCTTATTTACACTGCAGACTTAAGTTTTCATTTTCTTAACAGAGCTCGTAAAAGCCTTTATTTAGTTTTTCCCTATAACAATGCACTTCAAAGATATCAAACTGTTGCTTTAAAATTTTTCATGCAACAACAGAAGTATAAAAAAATCGTTTATTTTAAAAGCGTTAGGTTAGTGTAAACTATATCTCCGTAATAACGGTCCAGTGATTGGATGAGGCTGCGAACTGAATTGGCTTAGCTTTGGCTTTGATTAAAACCCCTGTTGTTATTTAGAGCCCGTGTCTCTGTCTAGATTATTGTGCTCCTTTAACGAGACTGTTAGAGCTTCAGGTAAAAATATAAATGTAAATGAAACTGTTCTTTTTATATGTTAATAGATCGTATTATTTTGATGAAAATTTTCTGTATGCTCTAGTATTATTTATTTTGTTTATTTTTTATTACTATATTATATAATTTTTTTTTATATTATATAGCCTGAGTCAATACGTAGCTGCTACAAGAATACTTCTTTTTCGTTATTCTATGTTATTGTAAGTTTTAATATGTGTGTAAACGTGTGCGTCCTTCTTTATCAACCCATCCACGCTGCACAGAATTAGATGAATTTTGTTACAAAGATAGTGGAAGTTTTCAAACATGATTTCTATAACGAAGCAATTTTTTGTTTCAAAGAGTTTTTATAGACAAGATCTATGGATCCAATAACAGTAAAAATGATAGTCACATTCACACACAAAGAGACCAATATCTTAGAAACCTGAAAAACTGGTAACATTTCTTTCCATGTATTTATTGTCTACTAGCTGTTGCCCGCGACTCTGTCAGCGTGGACTTTCATATAAACAAACGTTCAGCGAGTTCAACGTGATTCTTTAAATTGCCATAACTTTTTTATTTATCAACCGATTGAGATGAATTAAACACCAAATGTTAAGGAAAGCTTACCACACTAAATCATTGTAAATAGGATAATTCGTTTCTGAGATTAGCGTGCACAAACAAACAGACAAACAGACAAAAATTCCAAAAATCGTTGTTTTGGATTCTATTGAGTTGATAAAGGTCTCCGTTATAATATTTTTTCTCATATATCTTCCATGTACCGACAGCGACTCGTTACGTTTTTATTATATGTATCTATAGATCTACAATCTCTTTGGACTGGAACATTATTAGCTCTTATTAAGACTACTCTTTTTACGTATGTGGGACTACTCTTTTTACGTATATTCTCAAACTATATTCTTTACTAACGCAAGCGTGTTCTAGTGGGTCCCAAAGTTCGTACATTTTCACTTGTTGTTCTAACGAACTGTCTCCCTGAGGGCCATCAGCTCGCTGTTTTTGTCTCCAATTAACAATAGTCATGAGAACGTCTACTTGACTTTGTGGGGGTGTTGTGGAAAAATTCATACTGGATGAAAAATAATGCAAGCAATTTCCTTGGTGCTATAATGCACGTATGTGCATATATTTTCTGTTTTAAACAGAATTAATAAAGCCATAATATGATCTTCTGGACTTTTAATTCCAAAAATTGTATTATTATTAGGGTATTTTTCCACATTGAAGTATAATTGACGTCGTACAAAATCGTGATTTCATAATTATTGTAACCCAAATCAGTAGGACTATTTTAAATTATCTCTTAAAATATCATTAGTATATCTAATGAGGTTTTATGTTAATAATGTGTTTAATGTAATCATATATTACCTATAGTACGGTTAAAAGCTAAATAGCCTAAAACAATATTGACTAGGTACATACTTATTTACTGTCCTTAATATTTTAATTGATATTGATAACGTACCTACTTGTAGTCTTTCAGTCGTTAATTAGAAAACTAAAGTCAATTTAAAGTGAAAAAGTTTCTATGCGTCCTTCCGGGGTCAAACTTAAAATTAAGCTGAAACAAACTACTGTTGTCGAGGGAGCTTTAGAGTCAATTGCATTACCAGACTAAACTTTCGTTGGCGCCAGAGAATCGAATGTCGTAAATGCATTTAGCAAGTTTATAATTCTTTAAGTTAAAAACTCTATCATAGGTCATTGATACTGCTTACAAGCAAGCATAAGAAAGTAAACAAAATTTTAATAATCGGAAGTAATACGTTTAAAAAAATTGCGATAGAATTAATTTAAATATTCTTCAAAACCTTTTTAACCGACTTCAAAAAAGGAGAAGGTTTCTCAATTGAACCGTATAAAATATGCTTTTCATAATTTTTTAATTTTAAGAATATAAGTCTCGTATGTAATTTGTCGAATTAGGTACATCTAATAACTGTTTCAAAAGTAAAACTATGTCGATCGTTTAAATGTCATCATCAGACTTAGCATTAATCGTTAAATTAAGATTAAGACCCATAAGCATAGATGGCATGGCAGTAAATAGGTTTTCTTAAGGAAAATGAACTCATAATGGAAGACACGGTAATCCCTACAGTGTTTCCGGCACGCCTGAATGGATTGGAAGCAACGCTCCTTATCATCGATCACCTAATTAATACGGGCTACTGAAATCCCATTGATACCTTATCCAAGGGTCCATCTTTGATTTGTTACGAAAGAAACTTCATCCAATTAGATATATCCTATTTGGCCTGTGACGTTGCGAAATGATGCCAATGTTGTGTTCATCTTATTTGTTTCTGCAATTAAATTCGTACATATTTATAATCATTACTTTGTATTAAACAAATTCACTTTCTTCTGTGTGTCTCTATATCTGTCTCTATGGTACTTAAATCTTAAAACTACGTAACCGTACGGAATTTTCACGTGAAACGTCCTTAAAATAGCGCCGAAACATACTTACGAGCACCAGACCATAGCGAAAAGGTCTATATCATTGTACCTTTATAATGAAAAAACTATTAGTCTTCTGTTAGCCTCATTAGAAACAAAAATGTGGTGTGAACATTTCACTTATACAGTCAGCTGTTAAAACAGCGTCAATCTTGTTTTCATTACAATCGTTTACTTTTAAAGCGATTCGTTAACATAGACTTTTCACGTAAAAATCAACAGCCGTGTGCCCCGGCGCAGCCCCAGCCGATTTTTTAACCGACTTCAAATAAAGAGGAGGTTGTCAATTCGTCTGTATATATAATATTTTTATGCAGTATTTCTGCCAGATACCAGTGATCCAAAAGGAAGGATTATGTGTATAATACAGGTGAACAAAGTCAAGTCAACTGAATCAGACAAAATAATATATTTTATTAAAAAACATAATTAATTGTACCAAATATTAAACACGGTTTTTGTTTTAACAGAAAGCTTTTTAACATAATATTCATCTATAAAGACCCAACAAAGGATAATAATTAAAAAACTATCGTCTCTGCAGACTTTTTATTTGACAGTTGACAACTTCATACAAAGTTAACAGCTCGGTCTAACTTCGGTTAAGAATAAAGTTCAAGGGATAAAAAAGAAGTCTTAAAACTTTTATTGGAAATTACAAAGTGGAAAGTCTAACAGAAACGAAATGATTCTTTGAAGCTGAAAATCCATGCTCTAACAAGAATATCTTTTTCAAGAACTTAACAAAATAGTACAATACCTTAAATGTTTTTATGGCTTTATTTAACAATTTCTTTTAACTTATCCATTACAATTGAACTGAGCATAAAATTGCAGATAATCTATATAGTTCTATCACCAAGAGAAGTCTCTTATAGTCCACCTATAGACAAGAAAATCTGATGTGGATTAAGTAGGTAAACTGACTTCATATGCGTCCTGACACTGTCCCAGAGGTGTGAAGGAATATCTGGAGTGTTTAACCGATGGCACGTACAAACCTATCTATGACATCTAGCTACCTATCTGACATGACAACCGCTTGGCGCAGTGGTAGCACAACTGCTTTCTGCGCGGAGGGTCGTGGGTTCGATCCCCACACCGGAAAACTATATTTGTAATTTACATTTGTATTTTTCTGGAGTCTGGGTGTTGCTATGTATTGTATGTATGTATTTACAAAAGAAAAGTATGTATATGTAATTTATTCCGTTATCTAGTTGCCATAACACAAGCTTCTGCTTGTGCGGGAACTAGATAGCGTTGTGTATAAATGTCCTGAAAATATTTATTATTTTATTATATTTATTATCACCTATCTACGAATGCACTGTCTAATCAAAGTCCAAAATATATACGTACGTTAGGTTAGGTTATGTTCGGTGTTGCCATTAAGTTATTGTTATCCAACATATTTCTAGAATTAAATCTATTTTCTTTCTCTTCATCCTACAAATTAACGATATCATTTACCGGTCTTGAAAAGTTAGGTTGGAGTCAAATAAATCCTTCTTTACATCAGTAATACCTTTCAAGTCACGTCAAAGTGTTAGCCAAAGGAGTTTTTACTTCAGACTCCAGTTCTTTCTTACATTTAAATGCAAGTAAAGTTAGGGTGCAAAGAGTTGAGACTGGCTTAAAGTAAAACGATGTAAGGCAAATGCATCCACGTAGAAATTCTGGAACGTTCTATACCACACGTTTCCTTTATAAATGGTTACGAAAATTCCATATTATATGAGTGGGTATGTTTCCTGTGTTTAAAAAAAGTTTAAGCAATTTGCATGTTATTGTGAAAATATTTTATATAGGTATTAAGTTTAATACTCTCAATAGTAATAATCGTTTCTCTTTTTCATTTTTGATCACATATCAATTTACATAGTTAAAGTATCACATAGTATATGTGTATTTTTCATTTAGCTTATAACCCTTCTAAAAAACATAGACACCGCCAGATAAAAACTTTAATCTTATATATCACTTTAACTGCTAATGTACCTTAAGAGTACCTTAATTAGAACCCTTGACCTGTTTCATTGTCCCGATAATACTTTATAATTTATGGCACCTGAATTGAACCTACAGTCCCACAGTTGACCTTTCAGGATTAATCTACGTGGGAACACAACCAGAAAGCGATGCCCGAGTCACTTTTGTGTATTCACTTTCAAATTTGTCTGTGGAAATGGTGCAAGTCATCAACGTCTTGAATAATAAATCATTGAGGGTCTCGCATTTAACTGATATGGGGACCAGCCGACCTTTTAGCCCCGTCCTTTTGAAATCAACTCTGAGGGAATAACTTAATGTATTATCTGCCCTTTAAATATAGTTTCTATTACGCTTCGTAGGTTTAAGGTTGGTCTGTGAGGATTTATAGTTATAGTCTTAAAATCTATGCCTGTGTTTCGAATAGATAATAAAAAACTCAGACTTTTAGTTTTTTCACGTAAGATAATAATCAGTACATTATTAATCATGAATATATAAAAATAAAGATAATACATAATATTATTAATGCAAAATCAAGAGTGTTTGTCTGGGTCAGAATTTACAGAATTAAAATTTGCATCCAGGTATGCGGGTACCATCGTGATATGTTAATAGTACATATATGTATACTTATGTATAGTTATATAGAATAGTTAAGCGAGGTCAAAGCTCACACTATGGTAGCAAGGCACGCGATTGAAGAATATCCTATCGATTTCAGATGAAATATCTCTTCATTAGCTCGTAAATTGTGATCGCGTGTGCTACAGTTCAGCTTTGGGCACGGAGTGATACGAACTTAAGGAAAAAGCACAGTTCTTCAAGTAAAAATTTTGATGTATGTTGGTATCAATTCAGTTTGAATTTGGCTAAATAAGCAAGTCGGAGATTTTTTATTACCTTTTTAAAAGAATCCTGTGCTGTTACGTCATACATACATAGTTATAAAATATAGTTTTAAAAACAAATGGTTTATAAATCTTATGAGTGATATATGGAGCTATTTTAATTTGGTAAAGTAATGAATAAAAAAATTCATCAACATTAAGAAAGATACGATCATTTCGAATCCAACATTTTTTTTATTTTATATTTTACATGATTAACATGACTAAAATAAGTTAGTTCCATAGTTTCCATAGTTCCATAGTTGTCTTTGCAAATGGATCGAACATAGAATAACAGACATCGGAAATTCGGGACATATATCGAACGCAAGCCGGTCATTTGTAATTCATAGTTCAAGTAACACTACCAAGAAATATTTACTTAATTCCACGAACGTTTAACGAAAATGTATCATATATTCACTCAATTCTTAAAGGTAAAATTACCACAACGATCATACAGCTATTAATAAAAAATCCTTTTTAGTTCTTATTTACGAGAGTTGAGACTTCACAAAAGTTGTTTGTTGATAGAAATGGAGATCTTGAACATCCCTCCGGATCCTCATTCTACGTTGAAATTTATTTTCTGGACTAAAAATCTTTTCAAGACATTTTTTACTGTAATTCCGACCTTTGCAGAGTTATTTTTTTCAAGAGAATTCTCTGGAATAGATAAAACATACAAATTAGATCCTATCATTGCTTGAGAAATGAAATATTTGATTTGGGAGATTTGGATGGCTTTTCGTTACAGATATTATTTGAAGTTTTATTTAAATTTCTTAACGTCACGAAGTTAGGCCTAATATTCGGATTCAAATTGAAACAGTTTCATCAATATTTATATTTTAAATAACCCTAATTAATTGAAACGTCGTCCTTTTTTGATACATTTAGTATGTCGATATACTATATACTTAACGGAAGATTATGGATTCGTCCGTACATATTATTAATATCCTCCATACTACTGCTGTTTTTACCTACCAAAACCTATCAAAAGTATTTACAATCTGCGCTATTTTCACATGACATTAATGATTAAGCCTTACTATTACACACTAGTACCCCCACAGTGCCAGACATTCTACCGCCTGTGAAAATGTCACTGTGCTCCGGTTTGAAGAGCACTGTAGCCAGCGAAATTACTGGGCTAATGAGTCTTAACATCTGATGACTCAAAGTGGGGAGCGTCGGTGTAGTGCACCCCTGCCCGGAGTTGGGCTTTAAAGCAAAGTTCTGGGTAGCACTGCATTGGCTATGGGCTGGCGTTACTCTTACCATCAGGAGTGCGTCCAGCTCGTCTCCCCTCTTCTTATTAAAAAAAAAATCAATATTCAATAGATACAATACGAGGTATATTCCTTACACAGTTTCAGTGATTCCACATCCCGCAAAAGATTTGTAAGTGAACAAAATAATAAGAAGACCCAGCTCCATTATCTCACCGCCCGTAATTAATATTACTAGCAAGAACCATTACGGCTGAACGAGTTTTGTTTGCTGAAAGTTAAATTAGCCTCGACGCACAACTTGTGTTATTTTCGAGTCTGTTTTACAGGAGTTTTGTGAATCGGAACAATCGGTTGAAGGGAACGCGAACATCTTTATTATTTCATGAAATTTTGGTGGAAGTTTCTGGGTGCGTTTGTTGGAGTTTTTCGTATATATAATAGTTCTCTTGAATCACTCTATCTATTGAAAAACATGAGAATCTGTTGTGTATTTTTGGATATAGCGACAGAGAAAGCGACTTTGTTATCTATACTAGTCTATGCTAATATTATAAAGAAGTAAAGTTTGTGTGTTTGTTAAATTGTGAGGGATAATCTCGGGATCTACTGAACTGATTTAAAAAGTTCTTTCACCAATAGAAAGCTATATTATTGCTGAGTGTCATAAGCTATATATAAAATCGAAAAGGATAATTAACATTATGCCCAACGAAGTGGGCACGGGTCAGCTAGTATGTTATATGTTGTGACGATACCTCGCCTAATGTTTACTCGTATTTAGGTTAAAAGGTTAATTTAGTTCCTGGTAACGTAATATATATTTCAGTGTTCATTTCGGAGTAATGAAGACGGGAATTAGTCAACATAATGGAGCTCTACTTGACAAGATGGACGCTTTAATTTAAGACAATTGTGTTTCATAATAAAATTAGCTTTTAGAATAATTAAAAGCTGTCTAAAAAGTTAATTTTTGTAACTATCCAACTGCGGAAAATATATGAAGGATAATAATATTCTGAGTGTATATATGTATTTAAGAATATATGTTAATATGTTCCTAACACAGCGTCGAAACTATTGATCTGATTTTAATGAATAAGGTGTCATACGATTCGTTATACTAACGGGAATGACAGAAGATAAAGAAGTTTTAGTTTCAAAGGTATTTAAACTTTTTTATTATGTGATGAATGATGATGTGTATAATGAAACGAATACTAGATGGAATAAAATGAATGAATCATTAGACGATCAGGAATATTAACATTACAATGCACATAAAGATATCGAAAGAAATAAGCTTGGCGCAGTGGTAGCACAACTGCTTTCTGCGCGAAGGGTCGTGGGTTCGATCCCCACACTGGAAAAAATATATTTGTAATTTATATTTGTACTTTTCTGGGGTCTGGATGTTGCTATGTATTGTATGTATGTATTTACAAAAGAAAAGTATGTATATGTAATTTATTCCGTTATCTAGTTGCCATAACACAAGCTTGTGCTTAGCTTGGAACTAGATGGCGCTGTGTATAAATGTCCTGAGAATATTTATTTATTATTATATAGATTTATGTAAAACACACTGTAGATACAAACGACCATCGCTAGCATTATAAGTTTAAAATAAATCTTACTAATCCATACTTCCATACTTAATATTATAAATGCGAAAGTAACTCTGTCTGTCTCTCTGTCCGTTCATTACGCTAAAACTACTGAACCGAATGGAACGGAATTTGGTACACAGATAGTCTAAAGACTGGGGAAGGACATAGGCTACTTCTTTTTAAATCAAGCGCGAGGGGTTGAATCTTTTTATAATTTTACGCTTTCACGACCAAACCGCTAAACCGATTGTAATGACATTTGTATTATAATTTAAATTTAATACATATACTCATAGCATTATAACGCTTAGAACTGCATTATGAGCACGCAAGATGAAGCCGATTCAAAGTAGACAATTTTTCTACTTACATAGATCAACTTACATAGTGCAACGATCACATCTAAATTCGTATGTGTTTCGTAAATTTCAATTTTTTCCTCATGTATAGAGTAAATTTCTTATAAGAGTAACATTAGCGCTGGGCTTGTGTGCGAGTCATCGAGTATAAGAACGTGCTGTTAACACCTACATATATACATACAGTTTTGGCTTCACTAACGGCGGACCGATTATTATTATTAAGAGACTACGACTACGCGTTATATGTATGCGTTGTATGCATATACCTATGTATAATACATATGACTATGAGCAATTATTATGGATACATTGTGTTCGGCTTGAAACTCAAGTTAGCGCTGAGGTCCAAACCCAAATTATGTTTATAATTGCTTTCGTTATGTGAACGTCATTTGATAATTCGTAATAATTTACTTAAAGTAACTTCTATACGTTAATTCTGTATATATGTAGGTGTTAATAGCAAATTTCTTTTATTCGATGACTCACACACTAGCTCACCGCTAATGTTGCTCTTATAAGAAATTTACCCTATAAACGAGGAAAAAATTGAATTGCTTTTAATTTGAAATACTAATAATAATGAATAATTTATATTATTGGTGTGTACCTATGTATAACACATAAGTGTTTCTATTTAAAAAAAAATCAAAAAATACACGTAAAATTTTGTGCTTAGCAACACTGAATATTTTTTTAAAAATATTGTTTGTATGTTCTAGAACTTTCGATAGAAGGTGCGTTGCTTCTCTAAGGGAACGTTGTTGGTTTAAAACTTTAGTTAATTTTGCAGAGTGCGGTACGTCAAACGATGTTTGAACTGCCCTTTGAAACACGTTACAGTTAATGTAACTTGTATGTTAATTTTGTCAAGGTTATGACGTCATGAACCGTGATTTTCTTTGAGAGTAGTTTTAAATCTATACATATAATAAAAACGTAACAAGTCGCTGTCTGTACATGGAAGATATATGACAAAAAATATTATACGACACGTTTATTAACGCAATTAAACCCAAAACAATGATTTTTGGAATTTTTGTCTGTTTGTCTGTTTGTTTGTGCACGCTAATCTCCGAAACGGCTTATCCTATCTATATGGCGTTTTCAATTATATATTGTGGTAAGCTTCCCTTAACATTTAGTGTTTAATTTTTGTCAATCGGTTGATAAATAAAAAAGTTATGGCAATTTAAAGAATCACGTTGAACTTGCTGAACGTTTGTTGGCGCGGGTCTGCAAAAATGCTGCCCAAAGTAGATTTTCTACACGGACGAAGTCGCTGGCACAGCTAGTAATAAATAATCTTAATTTTGAAGCACAGCCATGAGCAATATTTTAATAAATAATTATCGACATCTATACAATTTCTTGCTTTGAAATTCGAATATTAAAAATAAATATGTTGCCCATTAATAATAAATCCTATAAGCTATGTATTTATTTCTGATCTGATAATGATGATGATGATAATGATATATAGTTTGTAACGACATTTTCAGTCCTTTGATTTTTTTTATTTAGATTTTTTTTCAAAATTGAAATTGTTACCATTATACAATAACAAAAACTCACCCGAATAGAGGTTTGAGCTTTTCTCAAGGAAAAGATATACGAACTCAATCACTGAAGGATAAAATAAAAAATTTTTAGCATTCAATATTAATTTTTATTTCAATGAATACTAATTAATATCTTTATAATTTCAGCAAACCACTAATGAAAAAAAAGTAAGTAATAATTTAACATCTACTTTGTATCGTTACTTATGTCTTAAAGAAGAGAAGATAATGAAAGAGTTCCACTTCTTTTTCTTTCTCTATCCTATTCTTTATCATTTTCTGGTTCTTCAGCTTTATCTACTTCTTACCCACCTCGGCCACCCATCCTCGTACCAAGTTCTCTCAAAAGAAGAACTAATCGTTATCCTAAATTCTAATAAACAAAAGACTATTGAAAACCCGTTAATCAAATATGCATAGATGGGATCGAAATGGTTGAATTAGCTATCAATTTATGTGGAAATCCTAATTACTGTCACAATGGAATTGATATGACGCTAATTACGAATTATGGATTTCGTATTTTACTACGGTTGTAGTAATTAATTTGTCTGTAGAAATGTGGTTAACTATCTGTGCCCCGCGGTTCTACCATAAATAAATTGTGTTTTTTCCGCAGTATAATTTTGCCTATGTGGTAGGCCAAAGTGTCAGCTAATTCCATACCTTTTTTTATAATCGCTCTAGCAGTTATGACGTATAGCAACAAACACACACACATACACTCTCACAAACTTTCGCCTTTATAATATATATTAGTATCTAGATATCAGTGACCTCAGTTGTAGAAACTATAGCTTGAACTATTTTGACTGCTAAAAATAAGTGTTGGATTTTACGTTTTGTATAAATAATTAATCATCGTCCCAAAATATCCATTATAGATACGAGTCACGTATATTCCCTGTTATTAGGATTTCGAGAATATTCTCGAATTATTCTGGCGCGAGGGCGGGTCAGCAAATCACAATACTAGCCAGAGACAATGGCTGAAGCCGTTACAGATAATATTCACACAGTTAGCTTTGCTATTTCCATAGATAATAGAGTACTGTTATATGATATAGGTAGTTTATTAATAGAAATAGCTATTTTAGGATATATTTTGACTTTTAAACGTCAAGCTGATATATAAATATACTTCTAGGTAAGGTTTTTGAGTTTGAGCTTGCGGAAAATTGACGAGAAATCTCTATATCTGAGGTCTGATATAATTATAATGAATGACGTTTTAATTTTATTTTTAAAAATCAGTTACTAGCAAATATTGACTCGTAGACCTTTATTCATATAGTAATATATACATTGAGAAAACCTTGTAGATCAGAAGGAAGTCATATCATATGCCCACATACTTCTTAAAACACGTATGTAATCCTAATATGTATGAAGCACCAATTCAAGCCAGTATTAAGCTCTGATCGCAAAACTATGAGTACATTATATCCCGAAACGTAGCTCCTATATCGCTATCCCGCTGGCTTTTGGTAATTCAGCACCATATTTATAACACCGAGCCGATATTTCAAGCTAAACCTGGACTATCATCGTATTTATGATCAAGCAAGTTTATTAAGGAATTTTGTATGTCATCGTCATACTTATACGATTTTTACGAATATTTTAAAGAATGTTCTTCTATAACGGACGCTATAAATTTACATAATAATGCCTTCTACGAGCAAAATGTATCGAAAATTAAGGGCTTAATATTGAGATGGCTATTCGTCAATTGCCCAGCTAGAGTCGTGGAAACGTTAACGCTCGATGGAGCCTCGAAAGGTTTATTGCTTTACACGAGTTTCACACGTAACGATTTAACGTTGTCATTGCTAAAAGACCAATACGATCTCGGCTGTCTGAATAGCTGTCAAAATTTTGCGCCAGCACAGCGTAATAGCAAACAGTATAAGTCGCGTCACGAATCTTTAGCGGTGAACGAAACCTGCACAGAAGCCAAAAGTAAGGTATCGAGGTAACGGTGTGGCGCGCGGGGCGCTTGATCTTTGAGTGCGCGAGCGTTGATTGGTTGTCCCAGTCATGTTGTCTTTCTCGCACCAATACGTCAATTACGAGCGCGATCCTACCGATGCGCAGCTATTCTAGTCCAGCGCTAAACATAAATAACGCGATCTATGAATAAGATACACGCATTTAGCATTGCAAATGTGGGTATGTGTGTGTGTGTGACCATTATATATGCTGTTATATGGACCAGTATACACATAGATTAATTAGTCATTTCCCGTTACACACTGTCACCTAATGTGTCTCCAGGCTAAAGCTTTCACGTACCAATACGTTTTTTACAGAACAATGTTCTCGAAACATATTTTAATAGGACCGGGGTAATTTAGAAAATCCCTTCCATTTCAATGAAGTCCCAGAGTAAAAATAACTTAATTCAATATCCATATACCTACATTAAGTTTTGAATTAAAGGATATGAAATTAAGATTATTCTAGAAGCACTTTTTGCTAATTCGATATGTAAGTAAAAGAATTAAATAATTAATATTCATGTTATTTTTATTAAAATAAATGTCTTATTGTAATTTCGCCTAACCGCATTGTTCTACCACCTAGTAAAGTAGTTCGAAATATATTCTATAATTATAATAAAAAATATACCATACATATCGAAGTTTCAGAATATGTTGTTCCCTTGATTCTAGAAAATATATGTAAGCTGCACGTTTCCGAGGACAAATTCGATTTATATGCATTATTCACATACGATATGCAATGCTAGAAGATAGAGACTAGACTCCTTCATACATTATATTACATCTCGAGAGATTGCAAACTATCGAAGGATTGGTAACGCTATGTCATTTTTGAAGTTAATCCATTTACAGAACGATGATTATGAAGACCCATAGCGTTACTATGCTACGGCATAGAATTATATACCTTGACTATGTTAAATTATGTTTAGAAATATTACAGATTCAAATTACGAAATAATATAAATACTTATAAATATTACATACAACTAGATCTATAATGATTACGGTTGAGGTCGAATTTTTGCACGACTTCAAGACTTAATTTTTTTTTATTATTAAAATTAAAGGTGACAGATAGACGGACTACACCGCCATTTCATTTGAGTCTGTTTTATCCTCATAAAATCTGAAACCCTGCTCCACTAATACTATCTATATCAAATAATTTCCAGTATATCTTGATCGACCAAATAAACGCCTATTTGAACGAAATTCGGAGTGTCATACATTTATAACATTATTCGTTGAGCGCTCAATTTCCCTCGTCAGTCTACATGATAAGAAAACCGTTCGTTACATACAAATATTATCTAGTTGGAAGTCACGACAAACGATTCAATTTATGTCGACTTCATATCTCTCGTATTGCCGTAGCGAACACTCGCCTTGATTATGTCAATTTGTTCAAAGTAAAGCTACGACTACCAATTTAAAACGTCTAGGTCACCGTAAATATTGTTCCAATTTAACAGGCGTAATTAGACTATATTTTTAGTTGGATTATATCGTTATAACTAGTGGAGGGACTTTAGAATCGTAATTATAACGTTTCAACTTTCAACGTAAAGCTACGACTACCAATTTAAAATGTCTAGTCTTAGTTAGCCTATATTGTTGGGTGGTTAATAGATACCTAACATTATGGTGTAGGATTTTAATTCCTAAAAGGAACTTGATTAAGTAGCTTAAATTACTTATATTAAATTACTTTTATAGGCATACTTGTAATAATTAGGAAACTTTAATTGATTAACAAATAAATACGAGTAATATAAATGTTAATGACACCGCATCATATAACCAACATATTATGGGACGATTAAGAAAATTTACATTGTCTCTGGCGATCTTAACATTAAAAGTAATCTCTTCCGAGCTACTACATAAAAAGTAGAAATGAGATTAATAGTTTATAAAAATTAAAACTACCATTATAAACAAAGAGAAATCTATGAATGATTTATTGAGTTAATTTGCAGTGCATCGCGGACATTGTTAATATTTAAAGAGCTTACAAGAATTAATAATGAAGACTAGAAAATGTTTCATTTTTCAAACTAACCTATAAATTTTAGCCTCTCGAATTTAATGTAATATTTATAGTAAGTACTTTTATAATATGTAACATAATTTACATATATCAATACATAGTATAAAACCGCTATCCGCCGTATGTCTGTCCCTTTGTATGCTTAGATATTTAAAACTACGCAACGGATTTTGATGCGGTTTTTTTTAAATAGATAGAGTGATTCTTAAGGAAGGTTTATGTGTATTGCGTAAATACGGGTAAAACCGCGGGCGCGCCTAGTAGCATCATAATACGGTCTAAAAATTGAGATATTCAAAAGCTATTGTACAAAGATACTTTATCCTCTCACCTCACCAAGAGGCAGGAGGAGGAGGGTAAGAACCCAAGGGAGGTCCTCGATCACTCGTATAGACTGGCAGCTCGCCCCCATGGTCAGATGTCGAGAAGTTGTACTTCGAGTCATATCTTAATAGGTAGGTATTAAAAAGACCTAATGATTTAATTTTTTTCTTCTGTTTCGTTTTTTTATTGTAAAAATATTAACAATCAGTATACGTTACAGGATCTTTAATTGATTTTAATAAGTTTCTGTTTCTTAGTCAAAATTTACTAAATGGTTTGGATACACTTGGATTGGATATGGAACACTGGGTCACCGCATAAAACCGCCCTTTATTAGTTAAAATGACAGCGTAGAAATTGAAATTCACAGTTAAATGTGATGTTCCGACAAATCGAGCATTATTAGCTAATGGTCGCCACATTACGTAATAAGCGTTCGCGCCTAGCGCTAACCAACTGAATTACTTGAGGTTTTAAACTACGGTTAGCATCAAATGGCTTTATAGACTACTGCTATGCTTCTAATCCATTAATTCCGCAACGCCGTACAAAAATCATGTGAAATGGGGAAAAATTGATGGTTGTACTTTCGACTTCTCACTTGCACTCAGTTGGACAGCTTACAAGTGACGTCATAGTTCTGAATCTTATTATTTTATGCTCTTATATCGTTCTAGATAGGTCACCTGGTGGTTCAAATGACCCATAATTTTTCAACATGGGCCTGTAGTCTATTATAAATTGCCATCTCTTTTATTTATATTTATTTGATAACTGACAACTTGAGATAGAAAATCGCTAGTATAAATAATACCTGGTAATAGTTCGATCATTTTGTATATCTTTTACTTGTACTTTTGTAGATCAATGGCTCGAGAAAAGAGAGTTATGGAGAGGCCTACGCCGCAGAGGCGATTACTACCAATGTGTTATAATTATAGGAAATATAAAATTTATCATGTATGTAGTAAGTAATAAAGGCTATTTTATTTTTATAATAGTTCGATCATCTTTATAAAAATATAATAAAGAAAGTTCGTTGAAATCCACTCCTTTTCCCTTTTTTTGATTAAAGTTAAGTGCGATCGGAACTATAAAAAAAAAGAATTGACATTTGACATGGCGCCAATCTTTTCAAACTACAGATTAAAAATTATAATTCAGGTGTCATTGTTGTAATTACTTACGTTATAATGTTAGTAATAAATCAAATAAACAACATTTATTGATATACAACTTAGTGGTATAATTAATGCGAAAGTGTGTTCTCGTGAAACATAATATTGTAATATATCGGTATTGAGAATTCAGGTGATTTCAATTAACGTAAACATCGTTGTATCTAAAGACATCTTTCGAATTTCTCCGCCTTGATATTCCTTAAAATTTTCAACTCGCTTAAAACCTTCAGGCACGATCTTTACCTAACATTTCTCTTCAGTATTTAATTCCTTTAAATATAAATGTAGCATAATTTTTATAAGTAGCTTGTATAATAAATAAAAAAATACAAATTGAATTTGTTTATTTTTGTTTATAATTAAATTTGTCACAATTTTTAAAGAGATGCAAACAATCTCTTTAATTAATAACACAATTACATTAAAACCTCCTTTATTTTACAAAGCACAAAACATTCATCATAGCTGGCTGATGATAACATTCGAATCTTTTTAATTTTTTATTCGTTTCGTTTGAAAAAGGAATTCTGGATGACGGACATTCGGACGCGAAAGCATTGTGCTGTTCGATCATTTGTTTAACGCTTTTGGGAGATAAATGAAAATCAACACCAATGTTTTTATTGTTAAAGTGATTAAAGCGCAAGAGGATTAAATCATTTGTATTGATATAATAATTTAAATATGCGGTCATGAAGTTAAAAGGTAACTAGATAATTTCGTTTACTGAAATAAAATATTTTGATAGTTTTAAAATCAAATTATTTTTGTTCTAATTTATATCTCATTTAAATTTTTTATTTCTTTATCCACATTCAATGTGTTTTAGATAACTAAATTGTGGCTAAGCTAATTTCTCTTTAATTTCGAAATCATTAGTTCTTATAATATCATTGTAACTGTACTAAATAACAAAAAAACAGAGAGATTTATTAGTAGTCTAAAATAGTTGAATATTATTTGTTAAAAAACATTGAAATAGTATTACCATATTTCTAATATACTGTAATGTGTGCTTATGACGGAATAACAGTCGAAAATTTACGGTGTAACCTTTGTAAAAGTGTGCAAATTTTTCCTGCCGTCAACTTTATTTGAAACGCTGCCGTTGACAGGCTAGCGCGAAGTGTTGCAAGTTAAAAATATTTTTCTATAAGGGTTCATTTAGTCATAGAGTCGAATTGTTGCCGGTTTAATGTTATTATGTTTTTAATTTACAATGAACAGGTTTTCGTAAAGATTTATTTAGAATGTTAAAAAAATCAGGAATTAAAAGTAAAGGAAAATACTGAAGATTGAACTATTGTTAATAAACAATGACTACAGTCAACATTTTTTATTTTTTAAAGTATAATATATCGTTTAACAAGCTGAATTGAATTTTATTCCGTATAAAATTCGTTTAAAGTTATATTTTTAATTATCATGAATTAACATAAAATCTTGACCAAAAAGTATAGCTCCGCCGAGACAGCTTGCGCTGCCGTGACCAGGATTCGAACCTGGGTTACTACGGCCACAACGTAGGGTCCTAACCACTAGACGATCACGGCTATCGGAGCGGGTGACAGTGAACACGAAAAACTTGACAACTTTGAAATAAGGTACGGTAGTTGTTACTTTCACTTACAGAGCCGCTTTACGTTTGGGGTCTTTATTTAGGGCCCCGACCGAATGGAGGCCCCAAACGGTCAACGAAGCTATTATTAAACCTGCCGTGAATAATACGATTTGTATTTCGATTGAAAAAGATAGGTCACTCCGAAAATACGATTTTTAGTAAGTAGATTTTTCTAAACAGATGTCAAACAACTTTTTAAGAACATACTTAAATAAAGAGTAAACGTTTTAAAAAATTAAAAAGTACATCACGGATTTTTCCTGCGTAAAATTAAATCTTACATAAATAATATGCCTTATGACTATTCGTAAAAGAATTATAATACAGTATAATATGCGATTACTCCTACAATGTCTCAAGCTCACAAAGTTTACGGGCTCAAACAAGAAATCTTTATTTTTTCTTTCAATTATCTTTCTTGCTTTCTTTTTATCTATATAATTAAATTGAAAGAAAGAAACAGTAGTAAAGCTTGCTTGCGTACCAGGGCCCCAACATTGCCTCGAAACGACACTGTTCAATTGTATTACAAAATTCACGCTCCATTAAATCTCATTGTTGATCAGATATCGCTTTAGATACAGAAATATTTAAGGCCACTATCAATTTTGAGTCCCACTTATTTTTTACCTGCAGCCTACTTACCAAGTACTTATTAATAAGCTAAAGTTTGATTATAACTTTTATTACAACATAATGATCATGAGATATACAGTACAAAGTGAGGGTGTTGTTTCACTGGTCGGCAACGTATTCGTGAATCACGTCGAACCAGTCATTAAAAGAAGCTTTAAAAAGTTTTTTTAACGATACAACGTCCATTTAATTGTAACAATACAAAGAACGTGTTCATCATATTCATGACCGGGGAGTCTCTTTCGCAGGAGACCGACCGAGTACCCCCACAGTGCCAGACATTCTATCGCCTGAACAGTGATGTGAAAATGTCACTGTGCTCCTCTTAACATTTGATTGCTCAAAGTCGCGTCAGTGTAGTTCACCCCTGCCCGGAGTTGGGCTTTATAGCAAAGTTCCGGGTAGCACTGCATTGGCTATGGGCTGGTGTTACTCTTACCATCAGGAGTGCGTCCAGCTCGTCTCCCCTCTTTATATAATAACAAAAAAAATCTTAAAAAATAATAGATAATATGCTCCCATTATTCCTGCTAACGACTTAACAGTACACACTTCTATTCGACTCAGCTCAATTGCTATTTGCCATCGATATTTTGATCCCCGCTGTTTGCTCGCGCCGTATGCACTGCATCGTATTCAAACGTTTGTTTGTTTAGATATTTTATCTGCTGCGTGTTACGAAGAAATCTAAACAAATCTATATAAGCCAAAGAGCTTGATTGATCGCACTTTGAACTTTAAGCCGGGTTTTTAAAATTATACTTGAGTATGTTAAAAACAACAAAATTATGTAAGAGGTAGAGGTAGCTTATTATTAACATGGGTGCATGCAGACGTGTATGTCTGCATTGTATACTAGATTATTTTAAAGTATTCAATGAAATAGAATCTCGGAATTCTATTACATTTCATTATCGAACTATGGACCAATTGACCAAGTCAAGGTTATTGACTATTGATCGTGATAAATAACGGAACAATTGAGTAACGGAACAAGTGTCTTAATGACATTTCTCAAAGATTTTATCACCAACATCGGGATAAAAATAATCTGCATACATCAGTTTTATGTCTCGGCAATTTAAAGCCGTATGCATATAAGCATTTCATCCCGCGGACTTTATTACAGTAATAACCTCAAAATATTCAGATTAAACGTTGTTCTGCTGTCCCGTTCGCACACAAACAAAACAGCGAGACGGAAGACAACAAACCTTAATGTTACCGAAATTATTCTTGTAGGTGATAAATTGAGCAAATGAGCGCCAAAATTTCACCGTCATTGACATGCAAATTTTATAAAGACACAAAGATGTGAAACTCTTCAAACTCCATCAATTTCGGTAAATTGATTACGCGTTTCATTTCGTTAAACTTTGACGGAATTTAATTTTACTTTTAGCTTAAAATGCGCATTT
>JADANM010006787.1:8158792-8170995 GCA_026213755.1 Eurema hecabe | reverse complement strand
TATTTTATAATGTCATGTTAAAAAAAAAGTTGCCGTACAGAGTCCAATGATTTTACAGCTTTATAAATCAAATATACCAGGATATGAAGATAATTATTAATATACATTCAAATGAGCAATAATTTTTGACGGCATTATTTTCAATAGACTTTTGAGTACTAGATAATGTTTTGGAACCGAAGCCGTACTTTTTTAAATCACCCCCCGGACCACGGAAAGAGAGAGGGTTGCAACCCTCAAACTTTTTCCCTTGTCACATGATTTTTGTACGGCATTGCGGAATAATGGATTAGAAGCTTTATTAAAACAGAATGAAACTGATGCCGTACAGAATAAAATAACTAAATTTACCCTGGAAATTGTTAGAAAATAAAAAAAAAATTACCGACTTTGTGGCGCATCATTTTTTACGGCACTGCGCGCTTTCTTATTATTTTTCATGGATTTACCAATGGTAAAAATGCCGTACAAAAATATATGACCCAAAAGGTACTCACCCTACCTGCGCTTTTGAATTCTCACCAGCACTCAGTTGGACAGCTTACAAGTGACGGCATATAGCTGAATCTTATTATTTTATGCTCTTATATCGTCCTACATACGTCACCTGGTAGTTTTTATGACCCATCCATTTTTTGGACATGGGCCTGTAGTCTATATTGTTTAAAGTGGAATTTAAAATGCAAACGTCAAAATTCAACAGTTTTACAGTTGTGTGTGTGTGAAATGTTTATGTGTGTGCGTGCGTATCTTTCACATCTTATTTGAAACTAGCTGTTGCCCGCGACTCCGTCCGCGTGGACTTTCATATAAACTTTAACTTCCCCTTTCTCCCCCTTATAACCGTTTTTTTAGTTAAAAAGTAGCCTATGTTTTATCTCAGGCTCTAGACCATCTGTGTACCAAATTTCATTACAATCGGTTCAGTAGTTTTGGCGTGAAAGCGTAACAGACAGACAGACAGAGTTACTTACGCATTTATAATATTATAGTATAGTATGTTTGAAATAATAACGAGCTTATGATTGCATCTTCAATAAGCCTTCAGAAACGCTCTGCCAATTTTTATTACCTCCAATATACCTTGAAGGTATGAAGCGCTCTATGATAATAAGCTATTCTAAACCCCAATTTGCCTTGCAAAAACTTTTAGCGGAATCGTATTTTTGGTCTTTATTCAAATTTTAGTATGGAAACGTTAATCAAACGAGGATTACTCGTAATAAAAAGCCGTGTTCTCCGGCGACTGGAATAATCCTGCACTTTCGTTTATTGAATTAGGAGTCTTCCTGTTTCTGTACTTTTCTCTTAAATTACAATAATTTAGCTATTCCCGATTTTATATACTAAAACCATTATGGCTCCAATCAATAATCACACAGGGAATGGTCAAAGCTTTAATTATAACTCCTACTCAATAATCATGCATTACTTTCATCTTGTTGTTTCTCAGTTACTGCATTTAGAGGGAGAAAGGAGATTTTTTAAACTTAGGACTCAGGTAATATATTTAGAACTATTTATCATATGGTGCTATATTAAAGATATATAATCAAATAACTCAACATATAATATAAGTGTAGTGTATAGTGATAAGAGAGAAGGCTCTTATCTTTGTTATCAACTGATTTAAACTTCACGATGTACCTCTGTCCCACTATACGAAAGACAAACGGGTGCTTTTGCGAATTATCTCGCAGTAGTGAGACTACTACTATAAAAAAATAATTTCGGGCGTTTTTCTTAAAAATTATCATCAATCAATTCATATAATAAAAACGTAACGAGTCGCTGTCTGCACATGGAAGATATATGAGAAAAAATATTATAGGAGACCTTTATTAACGCAATAGAACCCAAAACAATGATTTTTTGAATTTTTGTCTGTTTGTTTGTGCATGATAATCTCAGAAACGGCTTATCCTATCTAGATGGGGTTTTCAATTATATATTGTGGTAAGCTTCACTTAACATTTAGTGTTTTAATTCATGTCAATCGGCAATTAGGCAATTTAAAGAATCACGCTGATCTTGTTGAACGTTTGTTGGCGCGGGTTAGGCATTTTCAAAAAGTCACTTTTCTACGCGGGCGAAGTCGCGGGCACAGCTAGTTATTAAAAAATCAAATTTTAAAAAAATTATTATATAATAAATATATAATAATTATAATAAATCCCACTCCCAAAACCCAATAATCGATATCTTAACAATTCTTAAGCCGAATCTCAAATATAATAGCAAGATTCAAAAACCGCCCGCGATCGTAAAAGTAATTTTACGTCAAGTGTACGCCCTACCTGTGTATGTAAGTATAATCCCACTTAACCTGTATTGATGAAATGGAGATATTTGCGAAGATATCGATTTTATCTGGTCGTGTCGCTGAGTGATCACCTGTCACTATGGGCGCCCGCGTATTAATATATAACAATACAATAAGTGTATAGAAAGTATTTATTAGAAGTATATTTGTTATGTTTTATTAAATAACTTATGACTGGGAATGACTGTATTGATTGTAATGGTGTTTTTATTGGGAAATAAGCAAGTACGTATATAAAAATCAGCCAACCTGATACTTTACTTTGACAAAAAAGTGAATGTTATAACATGAAACATTAGTTCATTTAATAAATTGATAAATATCATACAAAATCTTAATAAAAAAAATATTTTATTGGTTTAATTCTATTTGTTTGGGCGATAGGGTTCAAAATACTTTGTTTTGAAATTTGAGTTTTATAAAGAAGAAGGCGTGTATACTGATTGGAAGCCAATTTATTTCGGTTTTGTCTATTAGACATTATTATTTTAAAAATTAATGATTTGGGTTTAAATTCGTCTATTTGTCTATTGAATCTCTTAAATTTATATTCACATTTCTTCGATTTAAAAACATGGCGAGGCAAATTTTTCTACACCTAAAAATCGTTTATTATTATTAATACCTAAGTATATCATTATTTAAAATTTTACATCGAGATAAACGACCAATTATTTATAAACACAAAATCGCATATAAAAATCATAAGCAATAATAGAATATATAATTTCAGTAACGTCACAACTTCCCGTCTGGCACTGAGTGGGGATTTAATTGAATTTTTCATACTGTTCGTTTCATACGTAATCCGACGACGCGAACGCTCGTTTGCTTATGATTTAATTATGTATAGCTGTAAATATGGGAAGGTTGGTTGGTTTATGAAAGTTCCGGTTTCTTTTTTATATGTATCATTAAGAGATTGGATATAAAGAGGTAGATTTTTCGATTTTATGTATAGGTCGCGTCACGAATCTTCAGCGCTGAACGAAACCTGCGCAGAAGTCAAAAATAAGGTATCGAGGTAACGGCGCAGCGCGCGTGGCGCGTGATCGTCGGGTGCGCGAGCGTTGATTGGTTGTCCCAGTCGTGTTGTCTTTCTCGCACCAATACGTCAATTAGGAGCGCGATTCTACCGACTCGCAGCTATTCTCGTCCAGCGCTAAACGTAAATGACGCGACCTATAATATCGTGGATGATTGTAATGACGTGCTAATTGGGTTACCAGTGTGGTACCATGCTCCTACAGATAACCGTGTTGTTTTTTGTACGATGAGTGTCAGGAGTCAGGACCCGATGATTATTCTTTTCCATCATTTAACTTAAGCTTTAGTCCCTTGTGTAACAAATTTATTTTAGTTCGGTGACGTATTTACATTTTAGAATGTTTATTAACGGAGGTGGTCACGTGCATTGAGACGAACCTCCTCCTTCAATTTCAGTTCAGTCAAAAACTGAGAAATAAATATAAGGTATAAACAAAAACCGCTTTTAGAATATACTGGCAACTTAAAATGTTCCTATGTTCCAAGCTTTACCGTAACATTCAGACACATTAAGATGATTATAACATTTTAACCAGAATTGTATATTAATTAAACTCCGACATACAGGTAGTGTGCTTATGTTTAAATCTGTATTGTATTTTAGTATTTAGACTTTTAAAAATACTAACAAGCTTACAAAATATTAATATGCATACCTATGATACTGGTACTACACTGTTTGAATTCTATACTATACTATAGTAGCCTAAATATGGACAAAATTTTTAATCGTTTCTCTATAAAAGAAATTACTTACAGTTTACCACAAATTCGAAAATTTCATTAGTATTAAAAACTATGATGATGATTGTGGGTCAAATAAATAAAGATTGCAATAATATCAATAGGCACATTATGTTTATATATCTACGCTATTCTCTTACAAATCAGTTTGTTTGGTAAATATAGATCCAGTTACTTTTAATTTACTTTATTATATGAGATTAATTATAAGAAACAGACAAGAAATTTCCATCGTCTTAATGTAGTTTAATACAAATATCGATCATAGTCAAGTGCACCATAATGCATGTTTAATAAGTTTGATGTATGAGCGTCGCCTGGATGAAGTATTGAGGCTGCAATGAAGGATCGAGTCTACAGTAAAATAATCTTAATACTATATACATATAAAGCATGAGTAGACAAAGTTCTAATATAGCCTATTTACTCAGTAATATTGTAGCTTTCTAATGAAAAAAGAATTAGTAAAATCGGTCCAGTACTTTTTGAGTTTATTCGTGACATAGAAAAATCCAAAAACACAAACCTATTTTCCTTATAATATTATTATAAATTACGTGTCTCGTTGTTTGTCCGCGAGGGGCTTCTAAACTACTCACAGCGATTTCATTTCAATCAAACTGTACAAGTTTGATTTAATTTAAATTATTATAAGTAAAAATAGGTAGTATATAGTAATCAAATAAGATCTTTATAACTAGTGTAGTATGTAGTAGTCAATATACAGTAATCTAGTGTTTAATATTGAAAACAAAAGGCTTAATTTAATAAATATTATTTTACTAGCTGTTGCCCGCGACTCCGTCCGCGTGGACTTTCATATAAACTTTAACTTCCCCTTTCTCCTCCTTATAACCGTTTTTTTAGTTAAAAAGTAGCCTATGTTTTATCTCAGGCTCTAGACCATCTGTGTACCAAATTTCATTACAATCGGTTCAGTAGTTTTGGCGTGAAAGCGTAACAGACAGACAGACATACAGACAGAGTTACTTTCGCATTTATAATATTAATTAGTATGGATTTATTCGGTTCTAAATAAATCGGTTCGACGGCTTTAGTGTAACACACAGATTAACAGATTTTCTATCTAATAGATATATATATAGGTAAAAGAAAGTCGTGTTAGTTACTTCACTTATAACTCGATAACGGCTCAACTGATTTGGCTGAAAATTTGTGGGGATGTAGTTTAGAACCTGGAGAAGGACATAGGATACTTTTTATCCAGTTTCCAGGGGAATAATTTTTTTATGAAAGTAAACGCGGGCAACAGCTAGTTTATAATAAAAACTAGATATGTCTGTCTGTCTGTCAGATAGTATGATGTGAAAATTCGAATTACTCGATTAAGTGAGAATTAAGGAAAACGCTGAAAACGAATTGACGTCTAATTAAATAATGTATGTTTGTGTGTATGTATACATAATCCCTTGTAAGCGGATCACGTACAGACAAACGAGCTTAATGAATTAATACTATTGTCATATACACGGCTATTTGCGCCCGATTATAACATAAGCTGTTCCATTTGTTACGCTAAATTTATGAATTTAATTTTTATTTTATTTGTGTAGTATCGATATAAAAATAAATAAATATAAATATATCATAATAAATCTTACCGTAGTTTAGGCCGCTTAGAGAGAAACTAAACTTAGACTATATAAATATATTTAAATTTTCGTTTAAATATCAAATTTTTAATCTTTTGAAAACAATAATTGAAGATGACTCCGCGGTATGCCACGCCCACGTATTAACATTAGCTTAATATTAAATAATCTATTTAAAAAATAATTCTTAAAAACCGTTCATAAAAAACAGATTCTTCACTTTAAGCCAAAGCCTAAGCAATGGAATAAAAAACTAATTCATCTAAATTAAATTTAAACAAGAACACTTTTGTGCCGTAAGATTTAAAAAAAAATTGCCTCATAACAGTAACTTTTTTTATTTATTTCATAACAACGAATACTGGCAGTCATTCAAGCATGAATTCCAATTTAAAAGAAATCAATTCTAAAAGAAATGCGGTCATCAACTCTTGAATATAGAATACGATTCGTTATTTCGCTGCAGCTATCACCCGCTCCGATAGCCGTGATCGTCTAGTGGTTAGGACCCTACGTTGTGGCCGTAGTAACCCAGGTTCGAATCCTGGTCACGGCAGCGCAAGCTGTCTCGGCGGAGCTATCTTTTTTTTATTTTTTATTATGATCTAGGAATAAATTTTCGTTCTAATACAAAAAATATGCAATCAGATTTTTTCTATTAACTTATTTTTATTTTACTCATTAAAGATAATCTCTTACCCAAACCCAAACCTTGCCTCAAAGTTTTTATTTCTATATTTTACTAATATTTGGTCGTAAACATTTAGAGATTAAACCTATTTCTTCACAAACTATTAAACATTACCTTTTAAGAATACATTTATAATAGGGGACAGTGAAAAGCGACTGTTTTATATGTAGAACAGAAGCCAATTTTATTAATAAAAAAAATATTATTTTATTGATTATTACATTTGTTACAAATCAGCCAGTGAACCCTTAAAAAGTAAACTACACATAAATATTTATATTTCCCTTATATTTATATTACAGACGCTTACATGTAGACTATGCTTTAATTCACATAATCACTCATACAAGTACACCGCGAATGTTATGATATTAACATTACTTCATGAACATTATTCATTCGCAACGAGAAGCTTATAATTACTGGGATTAAAGTAACATCTCGACAGGGTAAGTTTATTTACACAATATGTAATTAGCCGTGTGTTTAATTATTCGTTAAATGTTTTATGTTAAGGGGAATTTGATTGAAATATTAAATTATACTTATATGCTTATAAAAGGTGAAAGCAACTGAGTAGAAATGTAGCTTCATGATAATCCTTTATCAACTGAAATTGGAAAAGTGAAATCTCCTGTAGGTATTTGCCGTCAACTATAACAAGAATGTTATTTATTTGAAAATTAAAGCTATAAGGGAAATGAGTATGGAATATCGATTGGAATGGGAATATGAACTACCAGTGGTACCGAGATGCCATGATTTGATGAAACTTTTTGATTTAGACGAGACTATCTCAATACAAGAATGCCGTCACGGAGTCAGCTGATAAAATTCTACCATCTTATATTTATAGTGCTGTTCTAGTTATACCTATGAGGCTATGATACAATCAGAAAACATGTATGATAATAATACATCTACATAATTTTATCGAAAAAATTATTATATAAAATTGCCACAAAATCCACTTTATCTTAAGTCGCCGCGATAAATATCGAATGTTAAGACTGATAACATTGATATTTTATTTCTGCTAACTTTTCTTAAACATGCATTATTTATACAGATTAACACAAACAATTAACGTTGAATTGGCTTTTTTAAAAGCTACCGGCCATTGTATATATTACACTAGCGACTAGCCTCGCCTTTCCTCGCATATATCATGCAAATATTATACCTATAAACCTTCCTCTTCAATCACTCTCTCTATAAACAAAACGAATCAAAATCCGTTGCGTAGTTTTAAATATTTAAGCATGTATTGTCCCAATAGAACAGATAAAGCGACTTTGTTCTATACTATATAGTGATTTTAGTGGTACCATGACTTGTCATATTAAATGTCTTTATATAGGCACATTGGTACGTCCTACGCAGTTGTAGTGACCTCTAATGAACAGTTTTCGCACCCCAAGGGTCATTTGTACCCTAACATTCAATTTATACGAAGTAGCTCGGGTACAGGCGATGTTAGTCTAGAAAATTCTAGAAGCCAATACCCTTTTAAGAAATTACTACAATATTTCTTGTATAAGTTTATTGTAGACGTATTCATCTACAATATTTTGGTGTTCGGATTTTTGGTATGATTTATAGCCAATATTGTCCTTGTACAACAACCGAACCGATTTCTTTATTAAGCAAAAGGTTATATGCGACACAATGTCAACGCATGGTCTAATATATAAATATTAATACACTTATCATTAATAAATCTATACTAATTTTATAAAGAAGTAAAGTTTGTGTGTTTGTTAAATTGTAAAGGGTAATCTCGGGAACTACTGAACCGATTTAAAAAAAATCTTTCACCAATAGAAAGCCACATTATTTCTGAGTGTCATAGGCTATATAACAAAGGATTGTTAAAATTATGCCCAACGAAGTGGGCACGGGTCAGGTCATAGTATAAGCCAAATTGAATCAACATCATTCAAAGTATTATTAGACTGGACTATTAAATAGCATATTACAAATAATTTAGCTTTTCCGTACTGTAGTACGGACAACCTGTAGGTTGCCTGTAA
This sequence comes from Eurema hecabe, assembly GCA_026213755.1. Taxonomy (NCBI): domain Eukaryota; kingdom Metazoa; phylum Arthropoda; class Insecta; order Lepidoptera; family Pieridae; genus Terias; species Terias hecabe. The sequence goes on along the minus strand of JADANM010006787.1, from coordinate 8,162,544 downwards.
AAAATAACTAATAGTAATAAGGCAACCAATTGTCAAAACACTTTTTTATCTCTACTTTTAAGGTACATTATATTATAACCAAAAAATAATTTTTATTATTATTATAGCATATACAAAATGCTATATAAGTAAGATTAACATATTCAGCAGCACTGTTAATAAATTCAGTAGCGGTTCCCCGTTCTTGTAAGCTCTTGCCGCTGGAAACCATGCTACTTTGATTGACACTTCGAAATTGGATGTTAGTTCTGCCAATATCAGAGCGGGACATCAAACACCTGTTTAGACGTCAATCTGGAAATCATTTCAAACAAACAAACGCACTGTTGTGGGTAGTTCAGTATATAGTGAGACATATAAGGTAAGAAACACTTCATATTGATTATTTAAATACTACATTAATAAATTAATATAAATTAATGAAAGGTATATCGAACTTAATGTTTTCCGATATTCTAAAACTTATTAATACAAAACATATAACTTTTCTAGTGTTGAAACACCGGCTTAAATATTAAGTTCTAATGTAAGTATAATATTCACTTATAGTGAAAATAGATTTGAAATAATTATTACTAATCTAAATTATATACATAGAAATATCAAACACTAGACTTTTTGTGGTTGGGTACATATAGTCTGTGCCATATATTATCTATGGTTAAACTTTTGACAGAGCAAAATAATGTTTGACAGGATAAGGACAACTGTATGTACAGCTATATACTAGTAATGTTTGAAAGGTAAACTGAAACAGTATTCGCTTGGCTAAATTGTGTTTTGTTCAACCAAACATTGCATGCCTCAGTCACGACTTACGAGCGACAATTATTTCTGCACTGTCAACTGTCAACGCATAACTAACAACTTGCCGCCATTTTGAATTCCACCTTGACATACATTTGTCAAATCAAAATAACGGTACGTAGCAAATGAAAATCAGCCGAATACTTATAAACGTTTGAAAGATCTCTAAAGAAATGATAACAATGGCTCTTAGAACCCCGTTTAATAAAATAAAAACATTATATTCTATTTCTGAACTGATAACTTCTTTAACTGTTTTTTTTTTATGTACGTATGCTCTTTTTCTCACGTATTCTGTAGCGGTAGGCACCTCCTCTTTTCTCATTCTAACAAACATCTTTAACTACTACTTCTATATCTATGACCTGTATAAAAAAAAAAACAATACACATACCCTAAAGGTCAGACCTCTAATGTAATAAATATAATAATATCATCAACCACAGTTTTCTGCATAATTGATTTTTTTTAATTAATAAACAAAAGCGCCAAAGGCTAGAAATTATTATAGCATTATTATGTGGTATTAAAATTATATGCAAATGTTTCAATTAGAACGTTATGACGAGCACAATTCATTAATTATGTAACTACTCTAATTAGCTCCGTGCATATATTATTTACTTAAGTCCTATGTGACTACAACGAAACAAAGGCAACAACAGTGCCTAACTATATTCTCTATATATTAATTAACACTAAAATATAAGTCCCTATAATATATTACAAGCCTTTTTTACAAAATATTAAACGCCCGACAAGAAAAAGCAAGCAAACTGAGCGTGTAACATTCCAATTACACCTAAAAAATGACCTGAAGAACTAAACCGATTTCCACCAAACATAGCTAAGAACACTCGGCGGTCCCTGTCAAAGAAAAAAACCTTAATTAAAAACGGATCATCCATTTAAGAGCTACTTTGCCTCAGACAGAAATATGTATACACACGCTGACACACACATACACGTCGTTTTTGCGTCGAGGTTTAAAAACTGCCGTCAAGAAGTGGTATCTCATCAGGGATGTTTACGTTCTGTTCAGTAAGTTTTTTTGAGCATTAGATGCCCTTTTACCCTTCCCACCTACCTTTGTTCCCTTTTCCCTCCCTGTCCGGAGAAAAGTTCTGGGTAGCACTACATTGGTTATGGGCTGGCGTTTCTCACCACTTCATAGAACAAAAAAATCAGAGATACATTTCCACCAACATACAAAATAAGTACATATATTTCAAGTACATATTAGATATTTTGGTTCGTCTATTTAGACTTTATAATATAATAAAATAATAATGCTTGGGAAATTTTTAAAATTCCACACGAGAGCCGGCATGTTATTAGATTAGGACTGTCAGACTGTTGAGATGGGAAAAATAAAAGTTAACTGCAAAATGGAGTCGTTTTAAAAGTTTTTGTGAAAAAGGACTTTTGTTTTGTCAACCAGTTGAGCTGGTAACGTCTGATGGTAAACGACCGTTTCCGCTTATTGATTTATTAATTTTCGCAATCTCCTTACATAATAAGACCTATATAATGATACCACCACCACCCTATGGGTTATACACTATATAGAGAAAGAATACCTATTTTTCTTGCTTTCACATTCAATTTGAGCACATGGTATACACATAACTATTTCACTAACCATTTCGAAGGTAAGCCAAGGACGGACTGAAACTATATAGCACGCGAACTAAACTTTATTATAATATTTACTTTAATTTAAATCAAATATAAAAGAGATTTTCTTGAAATAGCCATTTTAGGGATCGTTACACACTACAGAGACTATTAAATGCAATCACGCATAGTGTAATGTGCTATACTTACAACCGATTATAAAATAAAGCAACCTATCCATCGATCCGTCAATAAAATTAAAATTCAGCGGGCAAATACCCATTATTGTCAGCTCAATTCAATACATTATGGCGTCACGTGGAATGGGGAAATGCATAAAGAGGCGTGAGTCAGCATAAAAATTTAATTAAATTTGAATCACCGATTTATGCAGTAGTATTAATCATGGTTTCTTTGACACGTTACGATACGAGTATAGTATATAGAGTCAAATATAGTAAATTGGTTTAATGCGAATAACTTACTGTTAAATTCTAGCAAAACAAAATGTATAAAGTTTACTCTGCCAAATGTTAGGCAAGCCCAAACCAACGTACTATTAAATGATGAGAAAATGAATTTGGAAGATACCACTGTATTTTTAGGTATTACACTTGACAGTAAATTACAATGGGGTCCTCATATTGCTAATCTCGCGGGTAAGCTCAGTTCTGCAGCATATGCAGTCAGAAAAATTAGAGAAATTTCTGATGAAGACACGGCACGATTGGTATATTTTAGTTATTTTCATAGTAGAATGTCATATGGAATCCTTTTATGGGGAAACGCTGCCGACATTAATACAATATTTGTGCTGCAGAAGCGAGCCATACGTTCTATTTATAAAATGTCTGCTTTTGAATCTCTGAGAGAAAAATTTAAAGAAATTGGAATTCTAACTGTTGATACACAATACATTTTGCAAAATGTAATATATGTAAGAAAAAATATATGTAAATTTAAAACTAGAAGTGACGTTCACTGTAGAAACACTAGAAATAAGCACAAATTAGACTTGCCGGTGATCAGACTTAGTAAAGTTAGTAAATCGTTTAAAGGTCAATGTGTACGCCTTTACAATAAAATCCCAGAGAGCGTTCAAAACCTTTCTATTAATAAATTTAAAAAAGTAGTAAAAGAACGTTTGTGTGCCAAAGCTTACTATAAAGTCAATGATTTCATAAATGATGGCACATCTTGGGAATAGGATGGCTGCTTGCAAGGCTTCTTCTACACGATTATAATATGACTTACAATGATGTATTTAATATATACTTATGTTAAGTTACAGAATTGTAAATTTTGTATATTTTAAAAGATGATTTTTT
>JADANM010006787.1:8144680-8158089 GCA_026213755.1 Eurema hecabe | reverse complement strand
TCGATATAAAAATAAATAAATATAAATAAACCATAATAAATCTTACCGTAGTTTAGGCCGCTAAGAAAGAAACTAAACTTACTATATAAATATATTTAAATTTTCGTTTAAATATCAAATTTTTAATCTCTTAAAAACAATTGAAGATGATTCCGTGGTATGCAACGCCCACGTATTAACATAATCTGTTTAATAATAATAATATTAAATAATCTATTTAAAAAATAATTCTTAAAAACCTTTAATAAAAAACAAATTCTTCACTTTAAGCCAAAGCCTAAGCAATGGAATAAAAAACTCAATTTTAACAAGAACACTTTTGTGCCGTTAGATTCAAATAAAATTGCCTCATAACAGTAACTTTTTTTATTTATTTCATAACAACGAATACTGGCAGTCATTCAAGCATGAATTCCGATTTAAAAGAAATCAATTCTAAAAGAAATGCGGTCATCAACTCTTGAATATAGAATACGATTCGTTATTTCGCTACCGCTATCACCCGCTCCGATAGCCGTGATCGTCTAGTGGTTAGGACCCTACGTTGTGGCCGTAGTAACCCAGGTTCGAATCCTGGTCACGGCAGCGCAAGCTGTCTCGGCGGAGCTGTTTTTTTTTATTTTTTATTATGATCTAGGAATAAATTTACGTTCTAATACAAAAATATACAAACAAAAAACGTGCAATCAGATTTTTTGTATTAACTCATTTTTATTTATAAAGATACTTTTTTTATATAAAGATATTCAATAAAGATACTTTGCATTATAATCTCTTAAACTTTACCAATTATTATTTAAATATTATATTTGTAAAATGTGGACCTCAAACTTCGTACCCAAACCCAAACCTTGCCTCAAAGTTTTTATTTCTATATTTTACTAATAATAAAAGTCTCTTGCCAAAAAGACATTGCTTAAATTGGTCGCATAAATTTAGAGATTAAACCTATTTCTTCACAAACTATTAAACATTACCTTTTAAGAATACAATAATTATAATAGGGGACAGTGAAAAGCGACTGTTTTATATGTAGAACAGAACCCAATTTTATTAATAAAAAAAAAATATTATTTTATTTATTATCATATTTGTTACAAATCTGCCAGTGAACCCTTAAAAAGGAAACTATACATAAATATTTATATTCCCCTTATATTTTTATTACAGACGTTTACATGACGACCATGCTTTAATTCACATAATCACTTATACAAGTACACCGCGAATGTTATGAAATTAACATTACTTCATGAACATTATTCATTCGCAACGAGAAGCTTATAATTACTGGGATTAAAGTAACATCTCGACAGGGTAAGTTTATTTACACAATGTGTAATTAGCCGTGTGTTTAATTATTCGTTAAATGTTTTACGTTAAGGGGAATTTGATTGAAATTTAATTTATGTATATGTTTATAAAACGTGAAGGCAACTGAGTAGAAATTTAGCTTCATGATAAGCCTGTATCAACAAAATTGGAAAAGTGAAATCACCTGTATTTGCCGTCAACTATAAGAAGAATAGCTGTATTTGTAAATTAGAGCTAAAAGGGATATTTGAATGGAATATCTATATGGATTGGAATAGGAATATGAACTACAGATGGTCCGAAGATGCCATGATATTTTGATAAATCTTTCTGTTTTAAACGAGACCATCTGCCGTCACGAAATCAGCTGGTAAAATTTAAACATTTCATATTTAAAGTGCTGTTCTAGTCCTACCTATGAGGCTCTGATACAATCAGAAAACATGTACATAATACATCTACATAATTTTATCGAAAAAATTATTACATAAAATTGCCACAAAATCCACTATATCTTAAGTCGCCGCGATAAATATCGTATGTTAAGACTGATAAAATTGTTATTTTATTTCTGCTAACATTTCTTAAACGTGCATTATTTATACAGATTAACACAAACAATTAACGTTGAATTGGCGTATTTTTAAAGCTACCGGCCATTGTATATATTACACTAGCGACTAGCCTCGGCTTTCCTCGCATATATCATGCATATATAATGCATATAAACCCCCTTCTTCAATCACTCTCTCTATAAACAAAACGAATCAAAATCCGTTGCATAGTTTTAAATATTTTTTTTTTATACTATGAAGAGGGGAGACGAGCTGGACGCACTCCTGATGGTAAGAGTAACGCCAGCCCATAGCCAACGCAGTGCTACCCGGAACTTTGCTATAAAGCCCAACTGCGGGCAGAGGTGCACTACACCGACGCTTCCCACTTTGAGTCATCAGATGTTGAGACTCATGGCCCAGTAATTACGCTGGCTACAGTGCCCTTCAGACCGGAGCACTGTGACATTTTCACATCACTGTTCAGGCGGTAGAATGTCTGGCACTGTGGGGGTACCCACCCAGTCGGTCTCCTGCGAAAGAGACCTACCCCCGGTAAAGCATGTATTGACCCAATAGGACAGATAAAGCGACTTTGTTCTATACTATATATTATATATACTATATAGTGATTCTAGTGGTACCATGACTTGTCATTTTAAATGTCTTTATAAAGGCACATTGGCACGTCCTACGCAGTTGTAGTGACCTCTAATGAACAGTTTTCGCACCCCCAAGGGTCATTTGTACCCTAACATTCAATTTATACGAAGTAGCTCGGGTACAGACGTTGTTAGTCTAGAAAATTCTAGAAGCCAATACCCTTTTAAGAAATTACTACAATATTTCTTGTATAAGTTTATTGTAGACGTATTCATCTACAATATTTTGGTGTTCGGATTTTTGGTATGATTTATAGCCAATATTGTCCTTGAACAACAACCGAACCGATTTCTTTATTAAGCAAAAGGTTATATGCGACACAATGTCAACGAATGGTCTAATATATAAATATTAATATACTTATTATTAATAAATCAATACTTTATAAAGAAGTAAAGTTACTGGATAATCTCGGGAACTACTAACCCGATTTAAAAAAAATCTTTCACCAATAGAAAGCCACATTATTTCTGAGTGGCATAGGCTATATAACAAAGGATTGTTAAAATTATTCCCAACGAAGTGGGCACGGGTCAGCTAGCATAGTATAAGCCAAATTGAAACATCATCATTCAAAGTATTATTAGACTGGACTATTAAATAGCATATTACAAATAATTTAGCTTTTCCGTACTACAGGTTGCCTGTAAAAAATAACTAATAGTAATAAGGCAACCAATTTTCAAAACACTTTTTTATCTCTAGTTTTAAGGTGCATTATATTATAACCAAAAAATAATTTTTATTATTATTATAGCATAATATACAAAATGCTATATAAGTAAAATTAACATATTCAGCAGCCCTGTTAATAAATTCAGTAGCGGTTCCCCGTTCTTGTAAGCTCTCGCCGCTGGCAACCATGCTACTTTGATTGACACTTCGAAATTGGATGTTAGTTCTGCCAATATCAGAGCGGGACATCAAACACCTGTTTAGACGTCAATCTGGAAATCATTTCAAACAAACAAACGCACTGTTGTGGGTACTTTAGTATATAGTGAGACATATAAGGTAAGAAACACTTCATATTGTAAATATTAATAAATATTATAAAGTAATATTAAAAAATACTACATTAATATATATATAATATAAATAAATGAAAGGTACATCGAACTTAATGTTTTCCGATATTCTAAAACTTGTTAAAACAAAACATATAACTTTTCTAGTGTTGAAACTTGAAAAAAACGTTTTTTTGTGTTGAAACACCGTCTTAAATATTAAGATATAATGTAGGTAAGTATAATATTTACTTATAGTGAATAGAGATTTGAAATAATTATTACTATTCTAAATTATATACATAGAAATATAAAATAAGAAACTAGACTTTTTGTGTTTGGGTATATATAGTCTGTGCCATATATTATCTATGGTTAAACTTTTGACAGAGCAAAATAATGTTTGACAGGATAAGGACAACTGTATGTACAGCTATATACTAGTAATGTTTGAAAGGTAAACTGAACCCGTATTCGCTTGGCTAAATTGTGTTTTGTTCAACCAAACATTGCATGCCTCAGTCACGACTTACGAGCGACAATTATTTCTGCACTGTCAACTGTCAACGCATAACTAACAACTTGCCGCCATTTTGAATTCCACCTTGACATACATTTGTCAAATCAAAATAACGGTACATAGCAAACGAAAAATCAGCGGAATAGTTAAATACGTTTGAGGAAGAAGGGGGTATTATCTCTAAACAAAAGGCAAAATCTTGCGAGTAGCAGAAAAATGACAATGGCCGTTAGAACCCCGTTTAATAAAATAAAAACATTATATTCTATTTCTTAACTGATAACTTCTTTAACTGTTTTTTTTTATGTACGTAATGCGTCACATTGTCAGTCGTATCTGGCGTCTCTTTTTCTCACGTATTCTGCAGCGGTAGGCACCTACTCTTTTCTCATTCTAACAAACATCTTGAACTACTACTTCTATATCTATGACCTGTATAAAAAAAAAAACAATACACATTGCCTAAAATAATATAATATATAAATAAATAATCAACCACAGTTTTCTGCATAATTGATTTTTTTAATTAACAAACAAAAGCGCCAAAGGCTAGAAATTATTATAGCATTATTATGTGGTATTAAAATTATATGCAAATGTTTCAATTAGAACGTTATGACAAGCACAATTCATTAATTATGTAACTACTCTAATTAGCTCCGTGCATATATTATTTACTGAAGTCTTATGTGACTACAACGAAACAAAGGCAACAACAGTGCCTAACTATATTCTCTATATATTAATTAACACTAAAATACCTATAATATAGTACAAGCCTTTTTTTACAAAATATTAAACGCCCGACCAGAAAAAAACTATCAAACTGAGCGTGTAACATTCCAATTACACCTAAAAAACGACCTGAAGGACTGAACCGATTTCCACAAAACATAGCTAAGAACACTCGACGGATATACCTGTCAAACAAAAAAAAAACTTTAAATTAAAAACGGATCATCCGTTAAAGAGCTACTTTGCCTCAGACAGACACATGTATATACACGCTGACACACACATACACGTCAAACTTATATAAGTCGTTTTTGCGTCGAGGTTTAAAAATTGCCGTCATGAAGTGGTATCTCATCAGGGATGTTTACGTTCTGTTCAGTAAGTTTTTTTGAGCATTAGATGCCCATTTACCCTTCCCACCTACCTTTATTCCCTTTTCCCTCCCTGCCCGGAGCAAAGTTCTGGGTAGCACTACATTGGTTATGGGCTGGCGTTTCTCTTACCATCAGGAGGGCGTCCAGCTCGTCTCAACACTTCATAGAATAAAAAAAAATCAGAGATACATTTCCACCAACATACAAAATAAGTACATATATTTCAAGTACATATTAGATATTTTGGTATGTCTATTTAGACTTTATATTAAAAAATTAAATAAAATAATAATGCTTGGAAATTTTTTAAAATTCCACACGAGAGCCGGCATGTTATTAGATTAGGACTGTCAGACTGTTGAGATGGGAAAAATAAAAGTTAACTGCAAAATGGAGTCGTTATAAAAGTTTTTGTGGACAAGGATTTTTGTTATGTCAACCAGTTGAGCTGGTAACGACTAATGGTAGAAGACCATTTCCGCTTATTGATTTATTCATTTTAGCAACCTCCTTATATAAAAATACCTATGTAATGATACCACCACTTTATGGGTTATACGCTATATAGGGGAAGCATACCTATTTTTCTTGTTTTCACATAAGCAATTTGAGCACGTGGTATACACATATCTAAGGAAAGTTTCATCTTTATAGCACTAACCATTTCGAAGGTAAGCCAAGGAAAGACTGAAGCTATATAGCACGCGAACTAAACTTTATTATATTTAAATTAAATTTAAAAGAGATTTTCTTGAAATAACCATTTTAAGGATTGTTACACACTACAGAGACTATTAAATGCAATCACGCAAAGTGTAATGTACTGCTATACCTTCAACCGATTATAAAATAAAGCAACCTATCCATCGATTCGTCAACAAAATTAAAATTCAGCGGGCAAATTCCCATTATTGTCAGCTCAATTCAATACATTATGGCGTCACGTGGAATGGGGAAATGCATAAAGAGGCGTGAGTCAGCATAAAAATTTAATTAAATTTGAATCACCGATTTATGCAGTGGTATTAATCATGGTTTCTTTGACACGTTACGATACGAGTAGACGAGGTTTTGCTCTCTAGAAGACCGTCACAACCGTTGGTCTTTTATCCAGACGTTGACGAAAGATTTTCTTACGACATAATTCGCACCGTGAAAGGGGGTATTGGTTTCAATATAATTTTTTTATTATTGTGCATTTGTACTTTACTGGTGCTTAAGAGATGTTATTTGAATATCATTATATACTTAATAAAGAAACAAATGGCTTCGTAATGTTTACGTTATCTTATAACCACTGCCTATTTAGATAAAAGTTTGGACGCTACTGTAATTTGGCTAAATTTGTACTACTTTTACTATCTTTTATAATTAATTCGATGAATAAGATTTAGGTGGCGCTGAATGTGTTATAACTCCATGTAACTTTAAAAGTGTATAGTAACATGATAGTGCATAACTTTAATAAAAATCAAAAATTTTTAATAGAGTTAAAAGTTTAATTAAATATTATAATATATAGTAATGAAGATATGATATTAACTATTTAATGCCTTATTTCTTATTAATTTACATTCAATACAAAAACCCGTTGCTTAATAAGGAAAACTAACTGTTTTAAAAACATCATTATTTTTTATAATTGAAAATAAATATAAGAACAAAGCATTTGACGTCGTTTATAGCATCGTTATGAAAGTAAAAGTCATAATTAAATAAAGCCCTTTGCCCGTTATAATTAAATAACACAAAACTTTATAAATAGGTGACATTCGAAATAAGGAAAAGTATTTTGTACTCTCGTCACGGATGCGCAATACCTCATTTAATTAGCAAGTTCTATATTTCGCTTATAATTTTACCAATAATAATTTAATTGAGTATTCTAAAGGTTAAACTGCGTATTGAATAACTTTCCAGCTATTAAAATGAACGTTAGCTCGTGTGTGGATATTTCTAGGTTGTCTTTATAAATCGTATTAAATCATTCAGACTGATATCGGTTATAAATTGTGGTAAATTAAACTTAAACTAAGAGAGCTTAATAAGCTATACATAGCTCAATCAGGCTTGTACATTGGATTTGAAAGCTACGAGTTTAATAAAAAAAAGGTTAAAATAGGTGCAGGTTAAAATATTTTTTTAATTGGTGAATGATTGAATGTTACATCAAAGGTATTCTTCGCTTCCAGAGAGTGGAACGAGCTCCCCGAATGGGTCTTCCGCGCTGGTACAATCCGGAGGTCTTCAAGAGTCGATGAACACGTTCATGGACAAGCGAGCTCCACCGTTAGGTAGACCGCGACGTCGCTTATCATCAGGCGACTCGTGGCCAAGCGCAAGCCCATACATAATTAATAATAGTCTTCTTTAAAGCATTTTGTGTGTAATGAGTTTTGACATTCAACGAAGTACCAGTGTCATCGATTGGATCAACTTTACCATACCTGGCCCTGAACATTCATGGATCGATTTATCAATCGTTTAGACAATTTTAATGAAAATGTACGAATGGATACGGAAGTTATTGTTCAAATCCTAACCTAAAAAAAATGCCCAAAATAATTGATATGTTTTTAACTATTTCTCGTATTGCTTCCTCGTAAAATAATAACGTTGTCCCGGGTTACAGCATAGTTCCCGGGAGAGTCTCCGTACCAAACTCGTGTGTATTGAGTTAGTTTGAAAATTGATGAAATACTCTTTCAACTTTCCCGTCTAGCTTCTTGTTTCTAAAACATATTAAATTTACTTTGATGTTCGGGTTTTAGAAATGTTATCGAATGTTTTCATATATGTAGCCATATGGTTATTATTATTAAGATATTTTCACTCAGTAAATGTTTATAGGCTTATATACAAGGGCAGATCCAGAGGGGGTCGATATATATTTGAAATTAGGTAATTTAATCAATACTCAAATTAATAAAAATAGTAACACGAAGAGTTTTTTTGTTTTTAAATATAAAATACCAAGATGCTCACTTGAATTGTAACCATAGTTTTTTATTATAGTTAAGTTATTTGGTAAATAATTTAACTATTATTATGGAAGTAAAAATTATACGTAGCTACTCATTGAATTCAATATAAACGAGACCTATTTTTAGCCCCTTTTCAGCTGTTAATTTACGTCAGTCAATGTGGCAACAAAATCCTTTGATCGAAAACTAAAGTGCAACTATTTAGTGTTCAGCCTCAAATAGCTTCGAACAATTATCGAGCGACAAGCAATTACATGGTCTCCTAGACCGATTAATACCGCTTGTGGCTGAAGTTCCAACTTCAACCACGCGCAACCAAGAACAGAGTTACTGTAGGGCCAGATATTACCAAGGTTTGTTCGTATGAAATATTTGTAAGCGTTTGTCTAAAGATTAATTTGATGAAAATGTTGATGGATTTAAAGGGCAGTTTGAAAATGTTGCTCGATTTAAAAATTGTAGTTGAAATATTGATTACTCAAAATAAAAAAAAAACATTTTAATAGATTAATAATTTTAAATTTAGGTCAACTTATGTTTAAAAAAATGTTTATTAAATACCGAACATGTTTCTTACGTATAGTCACATTTTAACTCAAATCTATGTTCCTCTCCCTAGAGCTAGACTATCTATTACATTAAAAAAGATAGATGAACTAAAAACTACATCTGAAAATAGCATTTAATCAATGCCTATTGGAACATTTATAATGTTACTAGCTGTTGCCCGCGACTCCGTCCGCGTGGACTTTCATATGAACTTTGACAAAAGGGGGGCCCTTCCCCTTTATAACCCTTTTCAGGTTCTAGACTATCTTTGTAAATTTCGTTCAAATCGGTTCAGTAGTTTTAGCGTGATGGAAAGACAAACAGACAGAGTTACTTTCGCAAATATAATTATATATGCTAAAATGCATATGCAATAACATCCATATTGTTATTAGTTTCGTTGATTTTGTCAGAATGCCATGGTATATCTAAATTCTAAAGCATTAGCAACAGAACAGGCATTTCTAATATTCCTCTCTAATAAATAAACTTTCATATTAGCTTATATATATTGTAGCAGAAACTTTAGCTCTAGTGTATCCGAATCATAACATCTGAACATTCGCTCCATCGCACCATTCGTTCATCATTAGCCCGTTGGAATTCCGCTTTTCGCCTGTCTTACACAAACAGATCACTTGCTGTAACACACTTGAATAATATACTATCTATAATATTTAATTATACTAGCTGTGCCCACGACTTCGCCCGCATAGAAAAGTGACTGGGCAGCATTTTTGAAAATGCCTAACCCGTGCCAACAAACGTTCAGCAAGTTCAACGTGATTCTTTAAATAGCCATAACTTTTTTATTTATCAACCGATTGTCATGAATCAAACACTAAATGTTAAGTGAAGCTTACCGCAATATATCATTGAAAACCCCATCTAGATAGGATAAGTCGTTTCTGAGATTAGCGTGCACAAATAAACAGACAAACAGACAAAAATTCCAAAAATCATTGTTTTGGATTCTATTGCTTTAATAAAGGTCTCCTATAATGTTTTTTCTCATATATCTTCCATGTACAGACAGCGAATCGTTACGTTTTTATTATATGACGTATAGATAAAAGAAGTTACATTTATGATTCATTCGTTCGTGATTTTGTAAATGGTAAGCAACAACTAGGAAATTTTTTTAACACATTACCTATACTATATGAAAAAAAAATGGTTAATAATGTTTTTCCATATTTACGAATATTTTAAGAATAAAATAGGTCGACTGTTAAAATAATTGTAACAGTCTAGAGTCGTCTAGAGACTACCCTTAGCTAACATTTTCCCAAAACTCACAAATGAACCTCTTTAAATTAGTAAATTAACATAGAATTAGTACATAACTTATAAAGATACATACTATTGAAATAACTGTGAACTCTAGTTACCTCTTCTATTTGCCGTTCCTTTAATCGAAATGAAATTTTAATTAAGTCAAACGATCTGATACGCTTAAAATCTTGAATACTAAGTTACAACTGCTTAACGGAATTGATCAGTTTTAATTAAAATGAAAGAAAATTATTCGAATGTTTTTGGAAAATCTGATATAGGTATTTTATTTGTTATAAGGCCCGGGATGATATAAGCTGTACAATGAAAACTAGTATCAAATATTGACTTGGAATTTTTCTAGCGATTTATTATTAAATATACTGTTAAAGGCTTTTTATCTCCTTTTACAGAAAAGAGATTCCTTTTTTCCTTTCCTTACCATTTTTAAAAAGTTTAACAGACTTGAGAGAACTTGGAGAACGCCGTTGGCTTGATATGCGAGCTTATACATTTTGCACTATCATGATCTGTACTCTGCAGGCTAGTGAGCTTCATTCTATCCAATTACGCCCAATTAAAGCTTTGTTATACTGTCTGTTTGTGCATTCAGGTTACGTGATTGAGTTAATCATTGCGCTACCGACCTATGTCATGTTTATAAGATAATTACCCATCATTGTATGCTGTAGGTTACATTAATTGTAAAGAATTGCGTATATATGTTACTAGCTGTTGCCCGCGACTTCGTCCGAGTGCACTATCATATAATCTTTGACCCCCCCCCCCCTTCCCCCTTGTAACCCTTTTTTCCAGTTAAAAGCCTATGTTTTATCTCAGACTCTAGACCATCTGTGTACCAAATTTCATTATAATCGGTTCACAGGTTTGGCTGTGAAAGCGTAAAATCATAAAAAGTTTCAACCCCTCACGCAGCCCTTTTGGGGGTTGATTTTAAAAGTAGCCATTGTTCCCATCCCAGGCTCTAGACCAACTGTGTACCAAATTTCGTTCTAATCGGTTCAATAGTTATAGCGTGATAAAAAGACAGGCTGACAGACAGAGTTATTATCGCATTTATAATATTAGTATGGATTTAACTAGCCGCGTGCCTCGATTTTGTCCGTGGAACCGTAATCAAGTAGCTATTTTATGGTAATGTCCGGACCTACACAGGCTATGCTAGTTTTCAGAACAGTAACGATTTCGAGCCCTTTTTTATTGAGAGTACCCACCAATAAAATCTTTCTTTTTTATAAATATACTTAACATTTTATATAAAAACTTGTTTTATATTGTTGTGGTGTATGAACGAAATTTTAACGTATACTGTCAAAATGCACCCTTAACAGCCTGTCTACAAAAAAAGCTATCTTAAAAGCTAATCGTGTATAAAAAATGTAATGGAACCATAAACAATATTATGATATGACACGTTCGTTACAATAAGGCCAGTAATAACTCGGGCTGCTCGTAAAAAATTCATAAAGTGCCTTGTATTGTGAAAACAACCTCAAGTTAGTACACTAATTACTCTTAGCTACAAAAAATATAAAATAAAACCTTTATATAGTTTTAGAAACGTTATCGGATAGTGAAAAAGATTTTTGTTACCTACGTTTATTTAAAAATGTTTTTTTTTTTCATAATATTTAGACTAACGAGTTTTGTGTCAACACTTTGCTTTTATAATATTACTAGCTGTTGCCCGTGACTCGGTCCGCGTTGACTATCATAAAAAAATTTTTCACCTGGAAACTGGATAAAGTATCCTATGTCCTTCTCCTGGTTCTGAACTACATCCCCACCAATTTTCAACCAAATCAGTTGAGCCGTTATCGAGTTATAAACGGTGTAACTAACACGACTTTCTTTTATGTATATAGATTAGGATTACAATAAATCGAGCAGAACATTAATAATTATTTTTTATTTACTAATGAGTCAAATTATGGTTTGAATTGACTATTTTCTTCAATTACACCTACCTGATTATAACAAAGATGTTTTTTATCAATCACAAAGAAAAGTTTTCAAAATCAAGAATGAAAAAATTGCGTTATTACAGTAACCATGCTTAGTGGACAAAATCCAACAGTAATGGCTCACTCAAAGTAATTGTAAAGGCTATATATGAAGGAAATCTCCGACAAAAACAGACCTATAAACATTATTTACGATAGCCTAAAGGTAACAGTATCATTAATATATTATACTAGACCTGCGCCGTGGTTTTACCCGCGCAGTTCCCGTTCCCGGGGCAATACCGGGATATAAAGTAGCCTATGTGTTAATCCAAGATATCTATATATAGTACGCGTATTTATGTTTAGCGCTGGACGAGAATAGCTGCGCATTGGTAGAATCGCGCTCGTAATTGACGTATTGGTGCGAGAAAGACAACACGACTGGGACAACCAATCAACGCTCGCGCACCCGACGATCACGCGCCCCGCGCGCCGCGCCCTTACCTCGATACCTTATTTTTGACTTCTGCGCAGGTTTCGTTCAGCGCTAAAGATTCGTGACGTGCACTATATCAAATTTCAACTAAATCGCTCCAGCCCTTTATGCATGAAAGAATAACAAACAAGCAACCATACATACATTCTCACAAACTTTCACGTTTATAATATTAGTAGGATTGTGATTTTAATAAAATACGTTAGTTGACAAAAATACTTCTAGAATCGTAATTGTATTTACTGAAAAATTTACGAGGTAAACATTGTGACTCTGAATAGATTTTCAAAATATTTGAATTAGGTATTAAATTCAGTATAATATACTATCTATAAAGCCGAAATAAAATAGAATATAGCTTTATTAAACCCATACATTGTCCCAGTGGGACACACACACACACATATGCGACTAGTATTTTATACACGAACTTAGTTTAATAGCGAAAGTTTTGTTGATACATGTAATTATATTTGTTATCCTTTTATGCAAAAACTATTTCATGGATTGGACTGAAATCTGGAACCAGGTAAATAAAAAACCAGATTAATACATACGGTACTTTTTATCCCATTAAAAACAAAAAAAAAACCGGTAAACCACCCTGCCCGGCTGATGTAGTGTAAATATAACTTTATAAGTGAAAAAAGATGTTTGAAATTTTATCTGCATAACTCTCGCTTCCTTTTCTATCTGTTCCTAATTTAAAATAAACCAATAAGAAAAAAAATAAACGTCATGACATTCCATTATTTCTGTCAACGCGAACGTAAAGGGGATTATTAATGAACTTTTAAATTACAGTGTCTGTAGTCTCGCAGCTTTGTAATCATATCCGACATTTTGTATTTCCTATACTCTATATCTCTGATGACAGAAACTGCTCGGTAAAGTCTTAATCCTTAGTAAATAATTGTTAACGTATATGTTTTACCGGGGGTAGGTCTCTTTCGCAGGAGACCGACTGGGTG
>JADANM010006787.1:8085587-8125398 GCA_026213755.1 Eurema hecabe | reverse complement strand
AATACGGGTAAAACCGCGGGGAACTGCTAGTAATTTATATTACATGTAATTAACATGGCGTTAAAATTTGACGAAATGCGTTTGATTGAATTTATCCGGAATGTAATGTTATGAATTTTTTTTTGAATTCTTTGTTGCTTAATTAATGTTAAGGAAAATATCGATATCACATTTTACATTAAAATTTAATTCTTACGTCGTTTTGTAATATGTAATTTTTTTACTAAAACATTCAATTTCTTGTTTATCATCTACTCTTTACGTTTGCTTATATTTGTATTTAGTTAACCTCTTTAAATAAATAATAAAAAAGAAAAAAAGAATAGAATATATTACCTATCTATACCTTCCTTTTAAAATACCGCAAGAACAAAGTCAAACAATAAAATGATAACAGTATTACGGTAAGATTTCTTAGTTGAACCTTGAGGGAATGAAGGCAAAATAAACTTAACACCTCATGATGAGACCAGCTAATACTTCTAAAACTTAACGATTCAAAAAGCGAGTACAATACTCCTTTGTACTATTATGAACCCTCCATACCCTTCTTCTATAAACGACTTCTAAAAACGGTCGGATTATATCATACGTTCTTAAAGTGGAAAAGACTTATAAGTCGAAATCTGAAACCATAGATTATATGTCCTCTCCTCTAATAGTGATAGTGACTTAATGTTGCCTCTTAAAAAACCTACACTCCTGTATTAACTTAATAATAAGATATGTTATTGTTCGTTAAATTATTATTTTCTTTACATTAATATTTGTTAATTTTCACACGACTTTATTTTCTTTTCCAGTAAAATTGAAACTCAACCACTAAACTCTACCGATACAATCATATTATGTTTAATGTTACAGAGAGAAACCGACAAAGAAAATAATGAAACATTAGGAATCAATTTAACATTTAATAATAATAATAATAATATAATATAAATTGTACCTTTTGGCCTTATACATATAAATAGCGAAATTATATCAATGTTTATTCAACAAGTATTAACTATATTTCATTGCTTCAAGAATAACCTAAATTCATATATTGTAACGAAAAAGAAATTTTCAATACAAAAGATATGAATATATTTCAATGGACAGTTGAATTGGAACTGATTCATCAATTCAATTACGTCTACAAATGTTCAAAAGAGACGTCTGCCCAACAGGGTTTTTGTTAATTAAATTCTATATAAAAGGAACTTGCTTCAGTCTTTTTCGAACTGCAGTACGTAAAATTACACTAGAATATTGTTAAAGTTCACAAAAGTTAATTTACACATAGAAAAGCAGGCATTACAAAATATTTTAAGAGTAAAGCATTTTGTTAGTCAAATCTCTGTTTTAAATTTTTTATAATATTTAGTAATGATTATTTTATTCGTATTTTGAAAATGAATTTGGATTGTTTATTGATAATAATCTCCCATGTTCAAACAATTTTCTGATAATAGATAAATATAAAAATATTATTAAAATATTTGCAAATTACGAAATACACCAAGATTAGCACCTACGTAGATCTAGAATAATATCTTGACCTCTAGAGGTATAAAATAATTAAAATTATACCTACAGGTATTAAATAAAGAAGACATTTGCTAACAACAATCAGCTTAAGAAATACACCTTAATACAACCAATGAAAATACCTATGTTTGTTTGCTCGTGAAACAAGCAATATTTCCAATCTCCACAATAGAGAACTAACGTCGCATCCATTCGTAATAAATATTAAAGTATTCTCTATTGTACTTTCAGTCTTCCTAGTTTATCTTCGACTCGGAACAATATCTTTAGCATTTTTTTTATATTAAGAAGTGGTGAGACGAGCTGGACACACTGATGGAAAGAGACACACCAGTTCATAATCAATGCAGGCTACCCGGAACTTTTTAAAGTCTGGGGTGCGCTACACCGACGCTCCCCACTTTTAATCATAAGATGTTCTAAGTCCTCAGAACAATGGCTTAAGACAATACACTAAAGTGAGGCACTTAATCCCGAAACGCGTAAACAGGAACATCGTACAAATGAAATCTATTAGTAGGCTCCATAAAGATAATGTTAGAGCTAAATGCTGATATAAATAAGGGAGAGATGTCTATCTTAATGACGACGCGAGGTGATGTGCTCATTTTACATTTGATGACGCATGCGGGGGCGGAATTTACTTGGCAATCTACCTACTGATATTACTGGGGTGACTTTAAGCGTTTGCTTTTAATAAAAAATACATAGGAAGTTGCTAATGTTTTGGCTTTCGTTGGTGGACATATACTTTTAATGACATATTATTTTTTTTTATTTATTTAGTTTTTTTGTTGTATAGACTTCTTTTAAGACTAACGCAAGTCATATTATAGTCTGATTTAAAGTAGTTATAAGCTGAAGCAAGCATAAGTTAAAATTATAGTTGTCATTCGTTCTCTATCAGTACGTATCTGATTTGTAAATATCTATAGGTACGTAACAAAAAACAGCTTTATAATAATACACCCAAGCAAAATTTCCTTAAAAACATTGTTAGTTTTAAACATAGACGTGAAAATAAGGTATTTTATGCGTAGGTCACAAATTACAAAGTAATCACAAAAGTGATCACAAATTCGCAAAAGTTACTTTAACACAAATTTTTCTCTGCTAGGACTTAAGTAGTTCTTTTATAAATTTATCTAAATTTTAATTCAAGTCTTATTTACCAATCATTCCAAAATAAGAAAGCGTGTCGCAAAAGAAAATAAACGAGCTTCGAAAAGTATACCGAAGAAATTTGAAGAATTGTCATTTAAAACTCAAATGATTTGTACATTGTTGTTATCTCGAAAGTTTCAAATAAATGACTTCAATACTAACACCATTATAATGAAAAAACCTTAAAACTTTTCCACTTAATCTTTTACACAAAACAAATAGCAGACTTCCGAGAGGATCTTGAAACAAGGAGCTTAAGTTTTAATTGAAATCAATATGAAGAAAGGATAGCTTCGTGCTAACTGAAGGGAAATTCAATTTGAAACTAGATTATTGATGTTTGGCGCATTGCTTCTTCGAGCTGCAAACTTTCGGATTTTACTGTCTCGCATCAAACGTTAACTTAATTAAAGTAAGACGTGGTGGAACTTTTGCTTTTGATGAAGTATTTACTTACTAGCTAGGAGCTATGTATAGTACGCGTCATTTATGTTTAGCGCTGGACGAGAATAGCTACGCATCGGTAGAATCGCGCTCGTAATTGTCGTATTGGTGCGAGAAAGACAACACGACTGGGACAACCAATCAACGCTCGCGCACCCGACGATCACGCGCCTCGCCGTTACCTCGATACCTTATTTTTGACTTATGCGCAGGTTTCGTTCAGCGCTAAAGATTCGTGACGCGTACTATACTAGAGTTTGTAAATCACTTTTTAAAGGGTGTTTTTGTAAACTAGCGGGAGAGTCTGCGTAGGCGCCCGTGATTTGATATGGTTACAAGGAGGTTTTGGTTTGTAGAAGTACGACATGGCATATGTTCCTTTCCCGAGGTAAACGGGTATTCTATGGGATAAAAAAATGATAATGTTGTCGTCAGAATGATTGATCGATGATTTAATCAGCTACAAAAGCACTTTACAAAATATTTAAATACCTACTAAAAGTTTTTATTAACTGAGTGCGTGACTTATAATATGTTAAAGATTATACATGATATGATTAATAATTAGTCTTATCTCGACTGACTTCATTTAGGGATATAACCCTGCGAATATGTGAGGACACACAACACGCGTTACCGTCATTTTATATAAAGAAAAAGATTGACATAACATTATACAAAAGAAAGTCGCTATCTCCTGTCTGTCACATACAAATTTTTCAACGCAACAGATTTTCATGCGGTTTTCATCAGATAGGGGAAGCTTTGTGTTTAGTATAATAATATATATAATTATACATGCATAAACGTGTATAAAACCGTGGAGGGCAGCTTGTATAAAATAAGACAATAATCAGTGAAAAACAAATAACTTCTTGAACCAAATAAGCTTGTCAATTCTCATATAAATATAAAACTATTAAGATCATACTTCTTAAGCTTAATTTTTAAGTTCTACAGTTGATTAGTTAGTTAATTTAAAAGTATAATATTTGGATAAATAATAAACGTAAACTGATTGAACCCAGTAGATTAGAGTTACGATAACATATTTGATCTCTTTCTAAGCCGCGTTGACCCCAGAGGATCGATGATACGAAACTATATTTATGAAGTCTTAACAATACCTCTTGTTTTTATTATGTCTAGGATGTATGGTTATGTATCGCATTAAATAAATTTAGCACGGATTCAGTACAATAAGAAAGTAGTTGCATTACCTGAAATACCTCAAAGTTTAATTATAATAAGAAAATATAAAAAATACACTCCTCCTACGCAAACATTGAAACCAAAACTTTCTAATCTATCGACATCTTATTCATTAAACCCAGTTTAGTGGTTTAAGTTTTACCATGGAGCTAACACACTAACTTTGTGTATAGTTTAACATTTTATATTTATTATATTTATAAATATGTCTTTATCACTCAGGTTGCCTGGCAGAGATTGCTAGTTAGCAATAAGGCCGCCTTTTGTACGTTATTTTTTGTGTCTTTTTATACATGTACTCATTTTGTATTATTTTTAATGTACAATAAAGTGTATAAATAAATAAATAAAAACTACATAACTATATTATTATCGTATACACACAGATACATAATGTAAAGCTCTCTTCATGAGAATTTTAGGTAGTCAGATAAAAACCAGTGAATTAAGCAAAATACTAGCCATATTTCGAATTCCCGTACCACGTTCAAAACTTGTTGCGAAATGCTATCCAGCATACTAGATCCAATTAGCACGGTCCTCTCATTCTTACCGGAGTATAATTGTTGAAATGAAAATAGTTTACGCTCTCCTTACGTTTGAATGTTTAATGTTTTAGAACTTTTGCTTCGTCGCGTACGGACGGGTATAATACGAAATTCGTTCAACCCGCTTGCACTTGCCTTTTGTTAATAATTGCAGTGTAAATAATTAATATAGAGACGGCAAAGCTTTCTGTCCTTTGACGGGGGTAAAAATTGAGACACTCTTCCTTCTTTATGACCTGCGACCTAAATTCTGGGACGTCGGTGTTTGATGCAATTTGGTTTAAAATAGTGAAAATGTTTTTAACTTTCTCACCTTATCTAGTTAATACTGTATTTAAATCATGGAGTAATTATTACAAACACACAGAGCGATGTATTTGTTTATTAAGTATACAATATACATAAATCTATCTTCTTGAAATGACGAGAATTGTTGGTTCGTTATTTTGATGTCATTAGGTAAGCCCTTCAAAATAACAGGAAAAATAAAACAACCTTGTTAAAGATAGTGCTTTATTAATTACTGATACTTACATACTCCACCGAATATAATTACATCAACAATTTAGAGAAACGATACATTAATTTGCACAACTATGAAGCCCTATAATTGACGATGAACTCAAAGGCAGTGCTAACGAAATAAAACAGCATTAGGCTTCAAATCAATCGCAAAACAAGCCTTGGAATACATATATCCTACTCGTGAGTAGGTAAAGGTTGTAAGAAACGTATCTTCAATCATACTTAAGGAATTCCTGGAACTTAATATTCCAATAAAATCCTGGAATTCAATCCACTGCGAATACTTCTAGGTAATCAATGTCATTGTAATTTTTAATACTAAAATTCTATTGGAATACTTAGTATCTAAGATACAGGATTTCAGACTCAATACTTGATGTAGGTACCGTTAAAATATGATCGGATCACAATACAAAAGTGATGTCGATACTTGATTCCATTGGCTTACTTTGAAATCAATTTGCAGCATTCTGAGTATTCAATAATTATATCAGTCCTTACTTAAACGCTAGGGGTTATTGTTTTGAGATAAATCGCATTTCGCTTGCTATTTGGTATAAACATTTGATGGGCAACTTTAAAAATATTTTATTAAATAAATAAGGCTTATGTGAGTTAAAACTGAGTTTGACCAAGAGTAAGCCTTCTGGGTTAAGTCCAGAATAATTCCTAGGACTCTCCTCCTCTTCTAGTCTTGTACAAAAATATATTTATAGATTGTAAAACGAAAAAGTGTAACTATAATGTGAATAAAACTTAATGTATCATATTTATAGTATACTAATGACGAAATACGATTCACCCCAAAATCTGGACGACGTCATCTACATGAGGTATCTAACAAATGAAAAGGTAACTTAATGGAGGCTGACAACGCGCGAACGTTCGCGAATCCGCATCCGAACCGACTCCGAACAAACACGGTTACACTCGAAAATAGTAAACATACAAACAAAGCTACTTCCACCCACGTTTCGAGGCACATCAATTATTCATAATCCATCGCGAGTGCGGTCTGTTTTTTGAACCGTAACAAGGATTGAGATCAAAATAAACCTTAGGCCGAGCATTTTACTAAAGCGAATTTGCGGACAAAAATTCCTCGAACAAATATCGGTGAAATAGGGTACGCGAATTTTTGATCAAAGCTGTTATTTCGGGCTCGGAATACAACACTTATTTGAAAAAGTATGTGCATCAGACAAATAAAAGCGTTTTGCTACGGTAGTTGAGTAGAGGGTCAATTTAACAGAACACAAAAATCTAAATATTTCAAAACTATCTGTGGTCTCCAAATTAACGATTATAATTTTGAACGTCAAATTCATTGTTGTCAGTAAATTGCTTATCAAAAGTTATCGAGTCTCGTTACTACAAAGAAGAATAAAAATGGGCTAAGTACTGCTAATACTATTAAAAACTCCCATACAGTAATGTATACAGGTTGTTCAACTTTTATGTTAGACCTATTGGATAAAGACCACGCAAGAACTTTAGACGTACTTAGTATATTTAGAGGAGTTATGTCCAGCAGTTGGCGTCCAGTTGGTCCAGTTTAGGGATTAGATATTTTGGGCAATCTTCCTTGACTTGTTAAGTTCCTAATAAGGTAAAGTAGTCCAAACGTTTGAAGATCAAGCGTTCTTTTGATATTGGAAAGTCTTGAAGACCTTTCGGCATTCTGCTGAAATGGACTGGGGAAAAACTATGAACGTAGTTTAGGAGTATTGGGGATCATCCTCCAGTTGACTTACGAGGTTCAGGGGTGAACTATTTCGAGTGTAACCTGATGATGGCGACTAGACTGCGTTGCCTGCGCTGTGCACGTTGCCGTTGACACTGAGAGGAATCGTGTTAAATTCGTCTTCCAGATCGTCGGTTTTCCTGCAAGAAAGACTTTGGTTAATCTTTTTGTAGGGTTGTTTTGTAACTTTGCGAGAGCGTGTATTGGTCTTATGTTATTAAATATAGTCAATTTTATGTTAGTGTTAGATCATCAGGGGACAATATGATTTTTCCGGGTATTGCATATTATGTATTTCTTAGGTTTAGGCTATTATTAAATAATATTAAATATCACCATTATAACTAACTTTAATTTTGGAGAAAATAATATCGGAATATTAATATCTTATCTATTGAGATCTTGTCAAAAATACATTTTCTCTTAGCATAAGCTAGTTGAAAGCCGGGTCAAAGTATTTAAAAATCAAGAAAAAGCCCTTTATAAGTCAAGATATGACAAGGCCATTTATCGAGAAATAAGTATTTCTTACATCAACTAGTTCTAGGTTTCGTTCAAAATTGAGCTTTAGTTCTTTGCAATAAAAACGAAGGTTGCTTGTTCGTGTTACGACGTCGGTTATCAACCCTAATTATTTCGAGGATAACACATCCTTTGCAATATTGCTATCTACTGAGCATCTCGCGAACAACGTTAATTCCCTAACATTTAATAATTAAACAGCTTGCCTACGCTTCCTAAATTATACTGACATATTGTGATGTTTTTCTAGAGAGAGAATTCTTCATAGATTTTTATAGCTACGTAATAACTAACTTAATTTATATGTGTATAATTAAATTCTTCGTTACAATAGTAATAACATAACCTTGTAGAAAGTCGAACACATCTAACGAAGTGATCAATTCCAGGTCCACCAAAATAAAAAAGAAAATCTTAACAACAAAAAAACTTTGCTCTCAATTCTACATATCAACAACACAACAACAACAGTGTAATATATCAATAATGATTATAATCAATGTACCTACGAAATAGCAAATGATTTATACATTTTATCAATTAATACAATACGGCAATGACCAACGTAACTCGGTCAGATCAAATCAACTCTACAAACTACAATTAGCAACTATTAATTATTAACATAATTACAACGAATAGTTATTATTGTAATTTAAAATGCTAGCAAAACAATGCATTGATTTAATCACAAACCGCGTTTATCAAGTAACAGAACGTTGGTTTGAAATATGCATTTAAAATTTTCAATAGAAAGTCATATACAAATATATCTACAACTAGCCTCGTAGATCCCGATCCCGGGGCAATACCGGGCTAAAAAGTATCCTATGTTTTAGTCCAGGGTATCATCTAACTACATACCAAATTTCAACTAAATCCCTACAGCCGTTTTGCCGTGAAACAAAGACAAACATACAGACAGACTCACTTTCCGGTTAATATTAGTATGGATGTTCAACTGGGCTACATTATATGATAGGGACAACTTTGAATCATCGTCCTCTACACTGAATAAGTATATACTACCGACTATAGAAGTTGTAGAACACACGCAAATCTTTTCGCATAAAGATTTCGCATACAACTGTCAAGACAAGATAAAATATTAACAAGTAAACAATTTCCAAGAAAAGTGTGATCGCGTCACGAATCTTTAGCGCTGAACGAAACCTATGCAGAAGTCAAAAATAAGGAATAATCGTCGGGTGCGCGAGCGTTGATTGGTCGTCCCAGTAGTGTTGTCTTTCTCGCACCAATACGTCAATTACGAGCGCGATTCTACCGATGCGCAGCTATTCTCGTCAATCGCTAAACATAAATGACGCGTACTATACAAGTAAGAAGTAAGTTTAATAAGTAACATTTATGTGTTACAAGAAATAATTAATCAGATTTGAAATAGACTTCCCAAATGTTTCCTAACGTTTAATATTGTAATAAGGTTTAGTATTCAAAAGGTTGTTTTCGGCAACTTTATCATAATGTATCGCGACCTATAACACTCATTGGAACAATTTAGTATAGATGTTTAGTCATTTTGGCTATGTCAAGCAATAATCACCTTCTGTAGACTGTCCCATAAGTACAGTATTAAATATCATCAGAGGGGTATCATTTAAAAGACCTGAACGTCCAATTTTTAAACATTAAAGCTGTTAACACGATTATAACACAACAACACATTAAATGAATAAAACCATTAGGTAATTGAGTCAGTGACATCTCGTCGGGGAGGTTATAACGAGATTTTCAACAAAATTATAACTCGGTAATGAAACGGGAATCGCTTCGAGTTAATCTCCAAAAATCCTCTAAGAGTCACTGTAATTAAGCCGAGTGTAGAGATAAAAATGGGATACATTATGAAAGTTGCCGAAAACAACCTTTTGAATACTAAACCTTATTACAATATTAAACGTTAGGAAACATTTGGGAAGTCTATTTCAAATCTGATTAATTATTTCTTGTAACACATAAATGTTACTTATTAAACTTACTTCTTACTTGTATAGTACGCGTCATTTATGTTTAGCGATTGACGAGAATAGCTGCGCATCGGTAGAATCGCGCTCGTAATTGACGTATTGGTGCGAGAAAGACTAGCCGGAATGATATCGGATAGACCTAGTTTTACCCGAAAACAATCGGCTCGTACTACGTTTAACCTAGAGTAACCTAGAGTAAGGCTACACCTAGTTCTAACTGGCTAAAACTAGGTGTAGCCGCACTTCGGGTATAAGCCGTAACATATATACATTATTGTTAAATACTATATTACTATAAACAGTAACTGTATCTCTAGCTATTTATTTATTATTAGTTCAAATAAATATTTTATGCAACTAGCAATACTAATCAAGAAATAAAAATTACCCACAATTGTAAGACAGCTATATTGCCGGTGGAGAAATTATTTCTTTTGCTCATGTTCATTTTCTTCCGCACTGGACAAAGAATATTATTATATAGTAAATTTTAATGTTATTAAAAATATACTTATTATAATATAACTTTCGTGTTTTTATATCCTCTTTGTAAAAAGCAGTATTTGTTCTTACAAATACTTGAGGAGTTTCATCATCAGATATATGACGCAGCAGACCTTCATTAAAAATGTAGTGTTTTATAAATAAAAAACTTTTATAAAAAAGCTGACTAGTTTCCTCTATTTTTAAAAGCTTTTCTCGATTTTTCTGGTGATCATCAGACCCTGATGTCCTTACATGCGATATGATAGGATATGATGGCACTACATGTGAAATATCTTCTATCCAACAAAAAGCAATCAAAATCGATTTACGAACGACAAAGATACCCATAAACAAACATAAAGCGTACAGACGGTCGAATTGAATAACCTACTTTTTGCAGTCGGTTAAAAAAAGGATAATAATGAATTCGTTTCTGTACATCTGTAGCCATGTATAATACCAAAGTAATATTTGTGTTGTTTCAATTAACGAATACACATTTATCCTAAAGGGATTCAAATAAAGCTTTTTAAGAAGACAAAGCTTCAATTGAAAATTTCGACAGGATTACAAATTACTCTGTCAGTTGCAGGGATATGGGGAAGCGAGTTAACATTGCAAGTTGTTCTTTTTTTAGTATACAATTATCTGATACGTGTTTGCAATCAAGAAGTTGAAGTTGAGAATCTATTTTATATTTCTTTACTTTATGTTGTTATGGTTCAACTACGCAATCTCCTGGTGATATGGGCTAATGTAAAAATGGATTAAAACCACGGAAAGCGATAAGTAAGTGTAAAGTAGTGAAAGTAGTGAAAAGTTTTTTGGCTTTGCATATCTTAATCTCCGGTATCCACTAAAAAAAACTGGAACATTCTTTTAAAAATAAATCGACGAATTCTTTTACGTATAAACGTTTACTAAAAGACTATTTAAGCCCTAGAAAAAAGTCCAAATCACTGAGATCTTACACGCATGTACAACCTCACGATATATCTAGTTATTTCTTAATAATCACATAAAATAAAACCTAAGAAAATATTTTAATCGTCCAAATGATATGTTATTTAAAGTATTTCTTGGTAAACAGATTAAAGATTAAATGTCTTAGCAATCCTTTTAATACTCCCACGCATAAAGAAAATACAAGTTCTATTGAAAGACAAAGTCTTTTCTTTAACATTACAATCAGTTTATTCAAGCAGAACAAATTAAGCTATTTAGGGCGTACAAATAACTTGATAAATGTTTCATAAATATCATTGATAGATAGTTTTTAAAAAGGAAGAAGCCTATTATTTAAAATAAGTACAGTTTATGTCGGTGTAGAACCGTATAGTTTTATCTGGATCTACGGAAACATATGTGAAAATTAATTAGGTCACATTTCATCTTTCCATTCGTCACAATTCCTCTTTGAATTAGGTCCATTGAAATGTTACAATTTGAAGACCAATAATCGGTCCTAAAATTGTAACATTTTGATTACTACGAACACGATTACTGAACGTACTAAGATTTAATCTTTAAACTGTTTACCAATAAATACTGTGGGGTAGGTTAATAGTAGCTTAACTTGAAGTTTGTGGAGTCCCATGTCCCAAAACTAAAATTGCGAGCCCTTTAAAGAAATGCAAAGCACATGTAAAATTTCAATGGACTATTAGACACACTATTTGTTTTTCGTCCCTACTAATTTTAAAAATAACAAAAGTCGTACTAACGTATAAATGAACATGTGTTTCTAAATAAAATACGTTTAGAAAATTACAAGCCGCTTTGTTCCAATAGAAAAATAGGCGTAAAAAATCGGCACACACGCGTCATTTTATCAAAGCCGGATAATGAAATAAAGAAGTATATTAACAAACAATGGGTATAAGGAAAAGTCTGATTGCACACGAACGATATATATTTCGATACATGTACCGGGGAAATAGTACGTGCTTTGCGACCTCGCATTAGGCTACGACGAGGCGTGTTGTTTCCGCAAACATTTTCATCTTATATACGATTTTTCGCTTTCATTTTGAAATATACGAATTTAAGATATTATTGATATACTTTTGAAAATATGTTCTAGATTTTCTTAACAATGAAAAATAGTTTTGCCTTTTATAGCATGACACTACTTTAGTAAACATTCAATCTAATACTAACAATAGACGATTTAAATTTGATAAAAAATAAAATATTAATATAACACTTCACAAGTTTCAGAATAATTAAATAAAATAAGAAATCCTCTATTAATGTTTGTTTAAGAGTTCAATCCATCATGAATCTTAACTCTAGCTAGAGGTAGTTACTAATATTATCATTTAATAAACTGTCTGTCGAAGAGATTTGCCGAGAATGTCAGCGAGGCACGACTAGCTAGTTTAGTACAAATTGTAGGTGCTTTAAGAGCTCGTATCAGCTTTGCTTCGTACCGTTATTTCCGCAAACATCATCCTCGCCGTATATAAAGAGTAAGGAAACGGTTATACTTTAATATAGGTAATATTATATATGAAATTGAATCTTTAAAATACTATTATTTGATAGATAGTTTATTTGTAATTTTCGTATAGATATAAAGAAAGACGGAAGAAAGTGACGGCGATCGGGAATCTACATTATTTTATTGTAGAATGGTGAATAGAAACCTGTACTAATTAATGTCTGAATTCAGAATCGCGCTTATGACTTTTTTTTCGAAACTAATCATATATACTCATAAAAGTTCTCGACATCCAACTATTAGAGCTTAGAGGCCAGCCAGTCAGAGATTCGACTGATCCTATTGGTCCTAGAAAAATAAATATTCTTTCTTCTAAGAAGTAATAGAGTGAAGTTAAAAGTCTATAAAAATACACCCTATGGCTACATTTCTACCCTCGAAAAAAAAATTAAACAAGCCAATTATCGTAACCCCTTTAGCAAATATAAAACATATTTCTATATCAAATCTAGGGAATTTCCATTCGTTAATTTATTGTAAAAACAGACCCATCGCAACCGACCGCTACCTTTCATTCAGAATTTTGGATAATTACACCTTCCAAACCTGCACTGGCTCCATCAAAACTTAATTCAGAATGTAAAACGAATATCTTTTATAATGGTTACTTGACCTATTTCGCTAGCGAGCATTTTTGAATCTCTATCATAATAATTACCCGCTTGACTTTTCGCTAAATGCAAATGAGGTTGACAAAATTAACACTAATGTTTTATCTTATAATTAACTGTTTCTTGTAATTTTTATTCTATATAAATACTTTTTTAAGGTTACGTTTGTGATTTAAGGCTGAAAGATATTATTTTGATTTTGTGACAATTTTAGGAAGGAAATGGAAAAAATATGTTTTATGTAATATAATAATAAATCAGTAGGTGAATTATTCGGCAACATTTTGACTAGTTATCTTTCGAAGAAAATATGAAGGCTAATATTTTAATAGACTTGATAATTAGAAAATAAATATCGTTTTTTAAGCATTTCTAACAACCACACATAACAGTAAACAGTACAATAAAACCTATATATTATAATACTAGCGGACCCGTTCCCACTTCGTTGGGCATAATGCTTTTTTTATATAGCGTATGACAACTCAACAATAATGTAGCTTTCTATTGGTGAAAGAATTTTCAAAATCGGTTCATTAGATCCCGAGATTATTCCTTACAATTTAACAAACACACAAACTTCTTTGTATATTAGTATAGATTAATAAGATTTACAAGTAATATTTTCCATTTCCATGCAATTGTTTTACTACGACATAAGACTTAATTTCAAGCGAATTCTAATAACCTGTATTCGTTAGTGAGCACATAAAAACCGTCAGACTAGCAGTTCATTACTGGACCTAAATTGATTAACTTGTACGTATTGTGGCAACATTTGCTCACTAGTCGCTACACTGTACACTACAAATGAACTAATACAATACTGTTTTACGTCTGAGGCGGACAGAAGAGTACGTTAATTGAATTCATTGAGAAAACCGTCGAGTTTTTAAGTCTAGAATTCTTAATTACATAGGATTCTTTTAAGTGGTGGCTATCTGAGTCAAATTGAGTAAAAACTGAGTGTATTATAACTACTGGTTATTAAATTTTTGTAGTTGTTCACTATCACATTTTTATATATGTATTTTATGTAGTTTATCGATTCTGATTATGTATTTTTTATAATGTTTTCTAAATGGAGTCATACATACCGTTTTCTGTATTTATATATGATGAGGACGATGAATGCGTTGCCGATGAACAGCGCGGCTATGAGCAACGAAGGGATCACGATATCTGCAATGAAAGTTCATTTTAATAGAGGAAATTGACTTAGTAACAATCCATACTAATATTACAAATGGGAGAGTGTGTCTGTCTGTAAGTTCGTCTTTCTTTAACGGCAAAACGGCTGGACCGATGGAGTTGGAATTTGGTATGTAGATAGAGATACCCTGGACTTTTTATCCCGGTGTCGCCTCGGGAACGGATACTACGCGGATGAAACCGCGGGGAGCTGCTAGTTTTATTATAAAGCCAAAAACTTTGGGTCGTTGGATGGGTGCGAACCATGGTATGAGTCTAGCTCATGGGGACGCAGAATGCTATGCGTTTCCGTGAGCCTGAAACTTGAACTATTGCCTGCAACTAGTCCATTTTGCGAAGACAAACAGACACGTGTTTTTTGTTCACCTATCTATTATATCTGTTTTTTATTTGGTATCTTCTTTCTTTTCTCTCTCTCAGTGAGTGGGGATCACCGACACCTACCCAGTCGGTCTCCTGCGAAAGAGACCTTCCCCCGGTTAACCAATCAATTAAAGTTACTCCAATACATTCAATCTAATCTACTTGCACGCCAAATTTTAGGAAAATCTATCAAGTAGATTTTGCAGAATATTTCAACAAGCATTCGGACATCATTACGAACTTTTATATTTAATTGTATTACGACATATAAGATATAACTCGAACATAATATAGCTTAATATAAGGAAAAGACTAACATCGATTTTACATTTTATACTATAGAATATATGTTTTTTTTATTTATTTATGGGACTTTACTATATCCAAAATATTGACAGAAGTAGATCGAGTAGCACTCTATAAACAGTCGTCAATGACACTTCAATGTATCAGCTTTACAAACTGACCAATATTCCTACATAGTACATACCCAAGATTTTCCTTCATCGAAAACATACGTACCCACTATACGAACCCATAAAAGCATAGGACATACATCACGTCACTATATGAATATTTTATCATTCGTACCCGACTCATCACTCTCGGAGACAGCGACCTATCACCTAACAATATTTTGTTACGTATCGCTGTTAGCAAATCTATCCACCCCTGGACACCCTTTTACGATCCGTATACTCAATAAACATACGCATACGGAAAACGCCATGATTTCCTCGGAAAAGTGAGCGTTCACTTTTGCAAACATTTTACGCATTTACAAATACACACCCACACATGTACTCCTTTCATGGTATGTAACATGTCGCCGTACGCCCTTATACACACACATTTATAATCATAACGCGGTTAACACACACACTCACACATACACGGAATGAGACAACGCACACAGCATCAACCTTACACATACACAGACAAATAGAGCACACCTCTATAGTGTCGTACTATAATATTACACTGCCAACCTCACACATATGCATATAATTGTCACACAAACACATACGAGTAACTCACCAACTATCATGTTTCCCTCGTTGTGCGGCAGCTTTGTATCTTTATCGGCACGTTCCGGTGAAGAATCGTTCGCGACGACTACGCCGGGTATCGTCTCTTCTGCAACAAATTACTCTATTATATTCTTATTACTGTCACGAGTAGTATTGTACTTACTTCAAGGAATAGACAACAAATCGAGTTTAACAGCAAATTGAGTCTAGTCAGTAAAGCTACTGTCACCTACAAATAGAATAGTAGATTCTTTGAATGGAAATGTTCAAGTAATCTAGTAGTAGATACGTATGTCTTACACGATCGTCATCGTATCGATTGTCACAGGGTTATAATTAGAGCTTTTTACACTAATTAAAGACATAAATAAGGGACGATGACCTTCTTAACATCACCCACACACAACAGAACTAAACATTCAGTGATCCAAAGTTTAATCTTCATTTAGTGTCCCCAGTCGATATTGAGAACTAGTAAGATCGATACGCCAATCTAACGCGCTTTTGGGAGCACTATAACTGTAACAATATAATTTTCCCTTCCTACACCCTGGAGGCCACTGTTGTGGTACACCTCTAGAAGCAATTTTACGGCCCACCCGTGGGAAATGTATCGTATTATAATATAAATTGTTAGTAAATATTGGATCGGACGAAATTACAAAATTACCCTTTTGATCAAAAAATCAGTGGGTTTTTATAACGAGTTAATTAAAAGACAGCGCTGAAAACATATCCTAATCTAACATTTATCAAAGGTCCATAAATTTGCAATCCAAACCTTCAATTTAAAGATAAATTCAGAACAATGTTACATTAAAACATTTTTGATAACATCTTCACTTAGAAAGCAGACTCTTATTGAAATGCACTGCTACGGAAATTACAAGCTACCCACAATTCTGACAAAACCTTGTCAACACAACCAATCAAAATTAAAAATATACATAACCAAAGTTTATAATATTGTACGTCTGTAATATTATATAATAACTAGATATACTAAACATATCGTAAAAAGTACTTTACCAATAGTGAGCCATACCGTCAAAAGTAACACAATATATCCCGAAAATTATGGAAAAAAGAAACCAAGTTTTACGTGAATCTCTGACTCACAGCCAGTAAATAATAAAGATAAATTCATTTAGGCGAGTCCGTAATGGAGAAAACAAATTAACACATACCTAACATATTATAGCCCATTCATAATTAATGTAACTAACGAACTAATCACGTCAAATCTGTATCAGAGAGTTAATCAAAGTTATAATGAAGTTGAAAATGATATCGTCCTTGGGTCTCGCCACGGGACCTGTAACTAACGCAAGTTTTGCGGTTATGCCTTGCCAAACTCGTAAAATAGGTGTTTATACTTTTATTGGCGTTTTATGACTCAAAAGGGATCTGCTGTCACTTACTTGCGGCTTTATGTCTCAATTACAGACAAATTTATAACAGTAGCTACGTGGAATATCGATTAGGATCATACTTGTTTCGACATACGATATGTCTGAACGTGTGGTAGAAATTGTTCAGCTTAGCATTTTGTTTATTTGATATTATTATTCTCATTGTAAAAACGTGAAAGGCTACAGCCTTTTGTACAATTAATGTTCAATAAAATATTGCTAAATTAATCAAAATTATACAGGTTGGCATTTAAGTAGATTTCCATACTGTTATTAAGAAAAGATTCCTAGACATCGAATTTAAAATGTCTCTTCAATAGTCAACTTTAATTAAATAATGATTAATAGCTTGTTGCCGAAAAGCGTCACAAGAACCGAGAAAAACTGAAAAACTTCAAGATCTAGCCGGCGAACATAAAAGTCCAATTAATATAATCAATTACGGGGCTCAGCAGTACTATCCGAAGTTCCATCTCGACGCGACACCGAAGACGTATACAAATGGTTCGTACGTTGGAATATGAATCACCCGCAGAACATTCTAGACTGACCCTTTGTAGATTAACCGAGTCCCTTCCGTAATGAAATCATGCAAGTTCACAACTTACATAGTTCTTAACAAGCTCTGCTTATTGAATTACATGCAACCCCGCGTGGGGAGCGTTGGTCTATGTATTTTGTGTATAAGTGGGAAGTGTTGGTGACTCATTATAGAGTTCGTTGCTCGGTGTCGGCTTTACTGACAATCTATACTAATATATAAAGCTGAAGAGTTTGTTTGTTTGTTGTCGCGCTAATCTCAGGAACTACTGGTTGGAATTGAAAAATTATTTTTTTATTGAATAGACGATTTATCGAGGAAGGCTTTAGGCTACATAACATCACGCTGCGGCTAAAAGGAGCGAAGATATAATGGAAAAAGAAATCGACGGAGACGAATTCGCGAGCAACACCTAGTCTCTTAATAAAATTCTGAGGCCAGACTATAAAACCCCATTTTGTTGAACAAGTTGACCAAATATAAAAACAAAATACCAAGTCTCTATTTTACAAATGTCTACAAACAAGTTAGGAATCCACGAGTTATTTATTAAGTACCTACTTACGTACGTACGTACTACGTTATAATATAATTTGTTGAAATAACGTCATCTTATAATGACCATAGCTTTATTCAAATCACGTCTATATATATTATAAACTTAATTGGTATAAAACATATATAAAAACGACGAAAATCTATGAATAAAACAAAGGGCTCGTAAAAATAATAAATTGTTCAGGTACAATTGGATCAAATCGTGGAATAAATCATTACTTTCTCTTTATTGTAATTCAACAAAAATTAATAACGAAATGTAATCCGTTACAAGATTTTACGAATTAGGAATTTCATTAGAATTCCACCCCAAATTCCTCAATACCAATAGAATTAATTATCTTTTATCCGGAAAATGATATTTCTCATTACGGATCAGGGATTTAATTTATTAGTCTACAACTTTGTCTTAATCTGCCATTTAGAATAAACGATATCAGAATAACAGGCCAGAATTGGTTTCTTTTACCTACGTATGTAATTTTACCTTATACCGTTGATTTTAATAGTATTATACATATTTAAAACAGTATCTTAGACACTGTACTTAGGTAGATGCCACATTTAAACAACGAGCTGGGCTAGGCCATTTCACTCGATTCCCGTCGTGTCAAACATTTTTTATAGCTAAATAAAGCCCTGACACTGTGCTGTATACTGGTATATATACAAAAGTACTCCTTAACACAAGATATTTTTAAAGCTCTCCTTAATAGTAGAAAATATCTATATCGATCTTGGAACAAATGGCGAAAAATATATCTGGCACGAACACGTACAAACACGAAGAAATCTAAAATTAACTCCACAACAAATCCATAAAGGGTAATCGTCCCTTAGACCAAATTGAATAAATTGAGGCAAATTGTCCGGACGTGACCGAGAGGCTGACCTAATACGGAGCATGTCAAATCACTTGTCACGTCAATGAACTGAAAAATCTAGCACAACATATTAGGATACAAGTGGCAGATCTTATACACTGTTACATCTATACTTAAGTTTAGATACAAATCGATTCACCAGAAATGCGGTAGAGTTCCAAAATTCCCTCCCTATCCTGTACTTCTTTCATGATGCTTAGTTTTTAACCTGGTCCTTTTTTAAGATCAGCTAAGCAACCTAGCTAAATTTAAAAAAAGATAGTAAAAAATCATACAATTCTTTACAGCACAGACTTACACCCCAGCGAACTACGTCTATTAATAGCTCCTAAACAAGCATTCGTGTAACTCAAACAGTATGTTAGCTGCAGAACTTCATCACGCACACCCATAATTATGGCCCAGCATTTTCCGTCGCTATTACATTCAAAGGCCCAGGTGAGCACACGACCTACCATTCACCCTACACTCCATAATTACGCTGTAATTAAAAGACGACGTCCTTCCATTGAGACATTGTGCTAGTTTTAATTGCGAACCATTAAAAGACTGCTGTAGGAACCGTTTCATGTTGACTCTGCATGTCAGTAATTGGTGTTAGCTTTTTATGGCTGGAAGATTATAGAAGGGATACGTCGTGTACTTTTTATGATTTCAGTTTAATAATTGATTTCTTTAAATTATCCCAATGTTGTAAATGGTAGTTATACATATTGGGAGATTTCATTTTAGATAAAATAAGATATTAAAATGATTCATAAGAGTTCTAGAATATTCCTTATTTAGACCGCCTAGTACTCAGTTCGTTAATAGTCTAATATACAAATCATCTCAGCTAAAAAAGTGTCTTAAAAATACATTAACAACATTCTAGCTTCTATTTTGAAGATGAATAATATAATGTTTACGTTAACTAATGAAAAAAAATTCCATTGAAACAAATTCATTTGAACATTGAGTTTTCTCAGAATTGGAGTAAATATCAACATAATTCGCAAATCCTATAACAGATTCCAAGGTCCACGGAATTGTAGAGTACAATCGTGTACAAAAGCATATTAATACATTCAACATTGCAAAACATCTTAACACTTAAATATAATTAATTAATCTTATTTTTAAGAAACTTATTTAGTGAATATTTTAGTGTTAAACTGATTTGAAATTGAGGTTGTGTTAAACACTTTTGTAATCGATTGTACCTTACGAAACTAAAAGTATAATGATATCATAATATTTATTAATTGTTTACATTAATATTTATCACCCAAAAAATATTTATAATATTTTCATATAAAATTAAAAACCTTTTTGCTTTACCTTGGCTTAATGCATGACCTTTTTAATGTAGTCTACTTTTAAAAATAAGCTCCCAAAATATGTTAAAAGAAATAACAGATGCTGACCGCAATTATAGATAAGCCGGGCCTAAATTATAAGGGCGATAACCGGCGTTAATAAAGGGCTAAAAATTAAACATTCCCTCACGCTAGCTTTAGCTGTCACCCCTAAATCAACCCTAAATTAAGGCTCGAATACACTCAGACAAAAATAAGATCGTTCATTAGAGCAACCCTTTTGTTGCTACTCTTCGTAATCGTGTTTGTATTATAATTGAAAGCACTAGATTGAGTTCTTGCGGTGTATATAAGTACTAACTACGCGTAATAGAAGTTTAATATTTGATGAATTTATGTCTATAAAAACAATTGACCTTTTTGACATGGTGTACCGATAGGGCCGACTTCCCTAAAATGATTGACTAGTAGTCACTAGTATGTATATTCATCTAGATATAGACTATATAGACCTACTATATAGTCTATATCTAGATGACTATATAGGACTATATCTAGATGTGCTGACTAGCACAACTAGATGAATAGTAGGTTTCAAAAACTAAAAAATGATTTGTTCCTAATATAATGCGTATATGAAAAAATTTTCAGGTTGTGAAATTGCTTCATAGATGATTGTTTGAGCCTGTGAACTCTTCTTTAGGTGTGAGAAGGAACATTGGTGGGGGTTTTACTCGGTAGTGGTCAGACGCCACGTGCTAATCGTAAGAGGATTTACCCCAAAAACAAAAATGGATGTAAAGACATGTAGATAAGGACTATTTTTGCCTGTTACAATAGCAACGTGCCAAATTTTATAAGCCTTATCCTCACACTGGATAAAAAGCCCCAAACACTATACGACACAATGTAAATCGGCTTGATTTCAAGCTCAGATGTCAGATTTCGCTGTGGGATAGAAGATTTATTCACGTTTCGTTTTATTATTAACGGATCTTTGGGAAATTTTACATTTTTTTTTTATTTTCTAAACTTAGAAACATCCCCTTATTTTAACTGAACGAGTTTTTTTTTTATTTCAGGGCACCGTGGGTCTGAGTAACAATTTTACAGATTTTAAATTTATATACCTAAATTACCTATAATACCTAAATTAAGATACCTATATGCGTTCCTTGAATAAAGGATATGGACAGACAGACAAACGGAAGTAAAAGGTACGGTTTTTTCGCTTAACGTACTGAAATATAAGAAGAAAAATAACGTGAAAATAAAATCATATGATACATCGCTCAGATTTATGATGCATTGAAAGAAAAAACAATGGCAAACCAATTCGTTGAACAAAATGTTGCTAGTTAAAAATAATACAAATAAAAGGCAACGCCATTGTATTTCTATTGTCAATTAGTTCATAATGACGGCGTAACCAATTATCAATAAAATTTAAATATTATAGAACAAGATTCGTTTTGGAATATTTATATAGCCCTTAATTTATCTGTTATCTTAAAGCACTATTAAAATCCATTAAATATAATAACTACTTTATTTGTTTTTCGTCATGGTTAAGACTAAAAGACTAACGTAATTTTATTTTTATGAATTCTTTGTTAACTAAATAAAGCCCAGCAACGCATTCGCGACCAATGCTCACGTTCTATCAATGACAAAATACATTTAAAATTCTCGAAAGTAAATTTTTCCATCAAATATACTTATTACAATGTTTTATGTTCCCATAAGTCCTTATCTCATCCCATTTTATCGTTGTATTTATTCTGATGATGATGATATTCTTAATACCTGGTATACTGGATTTACCCCATCACTATAGAGAATGCTATAGAAGAAAAACAGTTAAAACAAAATGGAGTCGTAATGTCAAGCTAGCGAAAAACCAGCTTCATAAAAAACACAATTCCATAGTTATCTTACCTGGCATAAAATAAAAAAACCAAAAAAAAAATAATAAAAAAAGAAAAACAATCCATTTGCAATTTATTTTTACACACACATACATATAATATAAGTTATCTTATCGTTCATTTGGCCGTTTATCAAGAAAATTGCACTTGGTTACAATTTATTACGCGATTTGTAGTAATAGTATTAGTATCATTTATAACACGTCCCACTTTAATATCTCTCAGCAGTAGGTATTATCGTGTGAGATAAAAATGTGGTATTACCAAGGATAACGACTTTTTTCAATAATAAATTAACATTGCAGTAAGGCATAATTATATTATATTACAGCTTTTAGTACTTTAAAAGGGCGTTCAGAACGATGATATCATATTTAAAAGATATGCTATAGTCCTACAAATCAAATAAAAAAGTGTTCCGCAAGGCCCCGGTAGCACACAATATACATTCAGTTCTTTTTTATTTCCGCTATAGGTCAAAACGGTAGACAAGAGATAAATAATAAAACCAACAAGAGAAAAAGAGATTAGTTTTGTCAATTGCGCGTGAATGCAAATAAACATAAGACCGACCACCAATGAACTAAAGGTAAGACGTCAAAATCAGGATGTTTTTGCGTCTTCAAAATTTTGCGCTTATAACATATCTATTTGATATAATATCGTTGGTTGAGTATTTTTAAAAATTAATAAAAGTCACAATAAATTAAGAATACAGAAAGAAAGCACGCGCTGACTCTATATTTCACATTCACATTGGAAGGCGTTCAAACCATAAATTTCCGCAGTTCAAGATCATAAAACTCAAACATCAAACGCTTTTACACGTAACACGTATTAAAACAATGTAACATGTTTAATTAATCTTAGCTTTAATGTATTATGACATCGCAAGGTCGACTGAAAGCCGCCATGACAGTTACGTTCAAAAATATAGCGCACAGATAAAAAAGTATTCTGGTTTGTTATTGAATGAATTATATTGTTTTCAGACTTTTATTAACAAAACGGATATATTATTTTGCTAGTTTGTGCACATTATATCATTGTTGTTATTTACATCTAGAAGTGTACGGTTATCAGATTTATGTGAAAGTTCTGAAATATATCACAAAAATAAAAATAATTAGTTGAATGTATTGTTAAACGAAAATAATTTAAAAGAATATTTGATAATATTGATATTAAATTATCTTTTTCCTTTTACTTTCTAAGTAGAATAATTAATTACTTTTCATACGTACATCAGTTCTGTCTAGGCGTTCATTTATTCAATGGCGGGAAAGCGTGAAGATAAAATTAAAAATTCTAGATATAATATTTTTTTCCAATTAAAAAAAACTGCCATATGTGACGCTTGTTGACGTGGTCGGGGACCTTTCGATGTTACTTCATTACATAGTATAAAACAATGTTGATTTCTTCTGTATGTCCCTACATATGCTTAAATGTTCTTTTTTTTATATATAATAGGGGGCAAACGAGCAAGTGCGTCACCTGATGTTAAGTGATCAGCGCCGCCCATGAGCACTCGCGTTGTCACGAGTGTGTTGCCGGCCTTTAAAATCAAAACTACTCAACCGATTTCACGCGGTTTTTGTATCAGATAGCTGATAGAGTGATTCAAGAAGAATTCAAAGAACGCGTATAATGCATCATGGTCATAGTCTATTATAAAAAAATGCTTGACGTCACAACTAGTTACAATATTATTCTTTACTAGCTTTAAAATTTAAGTGAATCGAAACTATATTAATAATTCCAAACAAAACGTTCTAAAACTTCGCAGATTGTTGTAACACTCAATCAAATAATATCAAATAAACAAGTTAAACTTTCCCAAACTAACAACAAAATTCAATAACCGCCATAATTTGAATACTTGAAAACACTCGAATAAATTCATTTATCAACATTTCTCGAATAACAAAGCGAGTTTTGAGTATCAAAAGTCAAAACTATTCAGATTCACTAATAAATGTTTTAAGTTTTTAATACGGCAGATATTTTTTTTCAATGGTAAAAATCTAATCAATGTAAACAATGCATTATCTTAAACAATATAATAAATGCGAAAGTTCGTAAGTGAAATCCAGAAGGTCTACTCCGAACACAATCGATGTCGATTTTTATTATAATCGATACAGTTTTTGAGCAACTTCGAATTGATATAAAAACTTTTTTGTTTCTGTTTCGATTAGATTCCGATAAACTGATGTGCGATCCAATTCTTTATTAGAGTATATTTAGTCTCATAGCTTGTTTAGCAGTATCAAAAATTTTCGATATCGATGACGATTCCATTCGGAGTAGCTACTCTGATCCTTACTTTGTTATCGTTATGAAAAAATAACAATTATTTTTCCAAACAAAAAAAAATATTTTGCGTTCACGTACTATAACCTACCTAAGCGGGCCGCGTGCGACCTCCGTTGCATAAAATAGCGAAGCGACTTAATCACCGTTAATGTGCTATGCACTACTTATCTATCATGTATATTATTAATAA
Source organism: Eurema hecabe (assembly GCA_026213755.1). NCBI lineage: Eukaryota > Metazoa > Arthropoda > Insecta > Lepidoptera > Pieridae > Terias > Terias hecabe. Next base: position 8,100,382 of record JADANM010006787.1, on the reverse strand, counting down.
TTATGTATAGATGTATTGCTGTATGAACAGTATGGATGAGGCATTAGGAGTAGTAGTACTACAACTAATGCGCCGAGTTCTGAATCGCGCTAATGATATTTTATCAACACTTGACATATTAAAGACAACAATACCAGCCTCGCCGTGCATATATTATACACATAATTTCCTCTTGAATCTATCTGAACAAAAAAACCCGCATGAAAATCGGTTACGTATTTTATGAGATTTAAGCAAACATAGTGACAGGCAGAGAAAAATGAACATCTCGTTTTTATACTATATACTGATTTCACGAATATATAATAGTATCTTGTTATAAACAGTTGATTCAAAATTACAAATAAATATAAATACAATAGTATTTCATTGTAGGAATTGGTTTTTCCTGTACTTAATGAATGTTAAAAATAATATGATAATTTTGTTATTTTCTTACGATATTTAACTGTAGTATGTATTAGACATTGTAATTTATAATATATCTTTCGTGTTGACTGTACCACTGTACTCGGAATACAGAAAAAACTGTATACTGAGGTTACATATAAAGAATTATATAAATATATCATAATTAATGACCCTGAAGTTGCCTTTATATCTGATTTTTTTAATTTATTACCGAATAAAAATAGGGCTAAGAAAACGAGACCGAATGAATTTCATTAATTGGCAGGAAATCTTCATGTGGATGACATCCAATTGGTTCGTTTTTTAAGTGAAAATTTTTAAAGCTAAAAATAATTTTGTCTTGGTACTCAAACTTTTTTATCTCATGTATCAGACGAAACTCTATTCTTAGCTCTATCGTAAATATGTATTTTATATTTTAATAGCAAACTAATATGTTTAAGTATTACATTAAAACTGTTAATAAAGCAAATTACGTACTGGTATTTTGATAATGATTCCGACTATTACTTATCGTTTGTGATAAGAAACGAACTCTGTTCACCAATAATTTGTTCTTTGTGAACGGGTCAGCTGTTACTTCATATTAATATAGATTATTTTATTTATGTATGAGCACGTTTCAATACTTATTAAACATTTACAAGCACAAAATATAAAAGAATACTTTAGTTGTTACGACGGAGCTACAATATAACCAAAAAAACGAACAAAACATTTATGAAAAAGCTCTTTCGAATTTTATAAAAGAAAGTTTTAACAAAATTGAAAAATAATGCGCACCTTTAAATAAACCCAATCAAGATAAAATAACACTATAACACGCACTTTAAATCTAATAAAAAAGCAAGCAAAATAACTCACTTCAAAAACCACGTGTTGTATTGACACGCTCCTGACAAATTGACGGGATACTCGAACACTACCGACTCCAAGCGTCGAATACAGAAGAACTGAATACCGCGTATAAAGTATTTACTGAACTGTCTGAAACTCACGCTGAACCATACAATTACCGACAGATAATACAAAAATGAGTCTTAATCCGAGGCAACAAAGTAACAAACTCCCTAATAAGACATTATTTGTAAATAATCACGTTGAAACCGAAAACATGTTGTCGTTGCACTCATTCATACGAGTTGTCAGAGGTGCGAAAGGGATGATACACAGGACTCGCGCATGTGCATTCTTCTTTGAATAGAGCTAAATAATATAATGGATACCGTAAAAAATAAATCCGACGGGAGAACTTTTTGTTGAACTTCAAGTAATGAGTTTTAAAATGTATTTATAATTAAATTTTCGTTGCAATTGTAAAAGCTCTGGATCGAAAATTCAGGAAAGGAGTAAATATTATCGTTCAAAAACTCATAAGTACCTGAGAACAGTTATGTAGTAATCAAATATGCACATATTATGTGTGTTATTTAATATCCATTATATTAATACAAAACATTCATTATAGTTAATAATAAATAGCTTACCACTTATACAAGGAGGCACGGTGTCATTCCACCTATTATCATCATAGCACCATAATATTCGCGCCCTCTGTCGCGTATCACTAAAAACATAATTAACGTTGCACATATAGTGGGCTACGTCTTCATTTCTGTACACGATGTAGCCGTTAGATGGCGTTGGTAACGTAACACAATTTATACCTGCGAACAATAACGTTTCTTTAATAATTGGATAGATGGCGCTGTTATAAACTTTTGTAAAAAGTAAACTTGAATAGAGCGACATCTATTCAAGTTTACTTTTTTTTACGTTTAGCGTAGAAGAATATTTTTAATTCTGATAATTAATCAATGTTTGTATTTTTAAGCAAAACTATTAAAAGAAGAATAACAATTAAATACTTACTTTTATAATGTAACAACACGCCTCTTTTAGGAAAGGCGCCGATAGATTTAGCTTCAACTAATACTTCAACTGTGTCCGTGGTAGATACCAGCCGTATAGGGGTATCTACTTGGTCACAGCTCGAGAAGAGTAGGTCATCGTTCGAGTCTCTTACAGCTACGTAGTCTGTACAATTTGCTTCGAAGGGACCGATACCTGAAAAAAATATTGTGCCATTTGTAAATCCTACTGAAGCTAAATTTGTGAGCAATATTATTGGATTATGATCATTTATTAGACTGAGACTCAAATTTTGAAGATTATTTATTGCTAAGAATAAATATTTAAGAGAATATTTTGGCTAGACTATATATAGAAAAAAAATGTATTAGTAGGTACAGACAAATTATTTTAAACAAAACTCTAAATGCTAAGAGTTTTGTTTAAAATAATATCCTGATAGCGATCAGGATATTATTTTTCAGAGTGATCTTTTAAAGACGAAAACAGATAGAAAACTTGTATCTAAATACTTTGAACGGTTGACAAAATGAAAAAAAAAAAGAGTTATTGTATTAGGTAATTACAGGTGAAATATATCTAATCTATAAATACCCACTCCTCAAGCTAACATCAAGCAGGGTTATCCGTATCCGCTGCTCCGGATTGACCCGGAGCTTCCACCGGCACTCGTCGCCGACGTAGAAGTGCGGATATCCGGGCGTCCGGATGTATCCCTCGCTATCCGGGCCGCGTTCGGATACTCGCACCTCGCGGTTGCAATAGTGGATTGATAACGAATCTGTAATATATTTTTAATCTATATTAATTTAATCTACTCTAAAATATTTAAGAAAATATTTAAATGGAAAAGCATTAACTTTAGTAAGATATTTTAATTCGACGTCACAAATACTATTAATGGAAATATTTTAAAAGTTTTGTTTTGAATGTTTCTTGATAGAACTGTGAAATAAAATGTGAAACATAATTTTGTATAAAAATTATTTCTTCGTTTTATTTTTATCTAAATATATGTGCGTAGTTTATATTTTATCTCGTGAAAAACTTCTTTATATTTAATCTAAAGACCAACCAACGCCTACATTCTACAAGCTAAGGAAAAATAATTTCATTTATATGGGTACTTTTATTACAAAAGCTTTGGTACAATTTCGTAAACGACACGCAAAGTTTGCCTTTATGAAAAGGTTGTTGCTATCCGTTATAACCGTGACCTTTGACCTCTACAGCCTGTGTAAAGTTACATTTACTTCGAACGTAGTTTATTCACTAACCTTCTGCATATATAAAATGTTTTTTATGTGCAGAAGACAATAAATGTTATTTTATTTTATATTAGTTTATTTTTTATTGCAACCCCATGGTTAAGACTATCAACACCACACAGACCCGTTATCTAAAATAAGATCTCTACAATTGTCCCTCAAAACAGATCTATCCGATCCATTTGTCCGTTGGGATCGGACGAATATCAGCCATGAAGCTGATTAAAATTATCCACAGCTACGATAAGGTTTTATTTATTTTACTGGTAATAAAATACTATTGTATTTACTACTTTATGCCATGCCACAATGAAATGTTTAATAGTGGCATGGCATTGCCCATTGGCTGTGCCTAAAATTTTGTTGATAATTTGCACCTTTCTAATGGAATGGTTTCACTTCGTAGCTCACAATTAAACCAAAATAAAAAATTTAATTTTTCTCACATTTTTAAATTACGTGCCTATCCTAATAATACGTATTGTCTTGTTTTATCATCTATTTTATGTGCTCTGTAATAAATGTTGCTTTTTTTAGTATTATAATGTAATTTATGTTTATCAAAATATGTATCCAAGTAATGACTTTCAAGCTAAGAATAAATAAATATTTTCAGGACATTTATACACAGCGCCATCTAGTTCCAAGCTAAGCCGAAGCTTGTGTTATGGCAACTAGATAACGGAATAAATTACATATACATTACTTTTCTTTTGTAAATACATACATACAATACATAGCAACACCCAGACCAGAGATTTTTCCGGTGTGGGAATCGAACCCAGTTGTGTTACCACTGCGCCAAGCGGTCGTCAAATCGTTTAAAATTGCGGAAATTTACACAATTAGTTACCCAAACTAAACTCCAGCCAGATGGGTCAGGATCTCGTCAAGATAGCATTGGAGATCTTCAATTATTTATCATGTTCATTTGCTTTTTAATCGAGGTTTCGCATCTAATCTTAAAGTTTTCATCAAATTAACTTACAGCCTTTTCCTCAGTCAGCGTAAGAAATTGTATAGCTATTTTGCTATGGCACGCAACGGGTCAGCGTTTGAACAAAAATACATGAGAGAACTGTTATTCCACACAAAATTCAAATTAACAATTGAAGCAAAAACTCCATTGAAAACTCATCAAATATAAAGGCACAAGCGAAATGTTCATTTTAACGAAACAAACGCAAAATACACTTTATGTTTATTTAATTTAACATCAAAGTGGGGATCTGAAATAAAGCCCGGGCTGTAAATTTTCATTACATTCTGTTGATTTTCTGCTAAATCGTTTATTATATTGCCCAATAAATATTTTTATTTTGTTCTTTTAGTATGAAAAGCTTGAATCTCTTCCTAATACTTTATGTCTCTCGACTAATGCACTCACACATATACACTTACACATACTCACTTTACACACACATAAATCAAAATCCTACTAAACTTATAAATGTGAAAGTTTGTGAGAATATAAGGATGGATGTATCTTTATTTATCATTCACGCAAAAACGGCTGGACCGATTTAGTTGAAATTTGGTATGTAGTTAGGTGATATCCTTTTTTTGACGGGGGGAAATTGTCTTACGGTTACCGCGTCTTCCTCGGGGGAGAAGGAGGCGGTTATGTCGGACTCGCCAGAAGGGCCCTACCGGCTAAAACCGTTCCGTAGCGCACCCTTTCGGGGGGCGGACTTGCTGAGGACGCACGTAGGAATCTTCCGCAAGCCTGCCAGGAGATAGGTGATTCCCTGGATTAACACATAGGACACTTTATATCCCGGTATTGTCCCGGGAATGGGAACTACGAGGGAACGGCTAGTTCATTTAATAAAACGGATTCCATTATTACGCTGCTAATACCGTACATAGTTTTCAATTTAATCTTATTTCTAATTTCGATACACATTCAATTTTATTGGCTTATTGATCATATTTCACGCAAAATCCTAGCTCCCTTATAAAACGCACGTGTCGATCACAATGGTGTCACTTTGACGCCCCAAAATAACGTTTTGGGGTAAATTCTGTTTCGCATATAAAACTGTCCACCTAGTATGGTCTGTACTCTTATCTTTCCCACTATAAGAACCATAGATAATTCAAACTGCATTGAAGTTCGGAGGTCTTTTGATACTGGTCGTATAAACTGTACGTGAGCTTCCCAAAGGGATGAATGTCCTTTTATTTTTATTGCTACAGCCACATTTTAGGACATTCTGTCAAAAATAGTCTTTATTCCTTAGTAATAAGTGTAATGTAAAATGATGCAGTTTCATGTATTAATAGGGTGCGATCGTTAATTGATTTGTGTAGCTTGTTCATTATCGCGTCTGTAACACGTACAACTAATGCGTAGGAGTGCGTTGACAAACAAACAATTCTAGCTGTAAATAACAACATGCTACGAGAATTTCTGGAATTCAAATATTAGGTACGTCGTATTGTAAGCTATTTCAAAACACACATACTCAAATGCGTGTTTTCTGTAGTAAGTTCATAGACAAGTAATGCTTAAGCAATATCTTTAGGGCTAGTTAAATGAAACCCTTACTTAAGTTATTTCTGTTGTTTTACATAAAAAAAATATTAAATAAAACATTAAACTCCTTACCAGATTTAATTTTTTTACAATTGTGATTGTAAAAAATACAAATTTTCGTGGAGGCGAGTGTGTTTTTTATTTATTTTTTATATAGAAAAACAGTTCTATAAAAATCCAAAGTGCCTTATAGTAAGTATAATGGTAGTAAGAATAATATGTACTTATACTCTGTCAGACTTAAGTCTAAGCCTTAGGGCTTCAATAATATCGTAAACAACAAATTGACATTCTAAGTTATAAAAACAAATTCACACACATTCAAATACTATGAGCAACTAGTTCTACATAACCAAATCAAAGGCAAGGATCTTATCAAACTAGGGAAAGGCAACAAGTCGGTATATAATGAACTATCTCGTTAACCCTCCACTGCGTGGACCCTACCACACTATTATATGGCACGTGCCTCTTAGCGGCCTATTGAGGAAATCTCAAGGGATGTGACGCAGTATGTTCGAATGTCGAACAATGGCTGGTTAAATCGTGTTACTGACATATTATATAGATTTAACAATATATATATTTTGTTTTAAACATTCGTACGCACGAAATATTATAATTGTCTTATAATTAATGTAATATATTAAGCTTAAGAAATAATATAAATGGCAAGTTCTAATATAAATAAAACTTAATATTACAAGAAACAAAAAAGGTTCTCCTCCGCTATTTGTCTCTCTTTTCATGATATACTCTAATTCCTGCACTGCTTTTTAACGGAATTCATATAGACATAGAAATTAATTTACATATACACGGGATATAATATATAATATGTGAGTTGTCAGACGTTATTTCCCACAAGCAATTACAATCCGACCAAATTGAACAGTTATTATAATATTACGCATCTCGAAACTAATAACAATAGCCATTACCCGAATGTGGATAATCACTAGGCCATAAAAATAAAGTTAATAAGGACATTTCACGCATTATAAACGGGGGCGTTTATGTTTTTCTATCGGGAATAACAATTGATTTTCTATAAGAACTATTCGACATATGGCGCGCGGTTTCGATAGGCGTGACGCGAGACGCACACATCTGTCTAATATTGATAGATGATTTCACGGTCCGATTGGTTTCAGAGACCACAGCGGCATTATAATGTTAAATTGGTTAGGAAAATAATAATTTTAATTTTCTTACTATAATCGTGTTTATTCAAAAAGGAAATGATAAATTTAGACGAAAACTTTCTTCCAACAAACTTCATTACAACTGTGATTTTTTAGATTAAAAATGGTACCATAAATACGAGCAACTCTCGTTAACCGTCGCATGTCAAAAATGATTACATCAAATTGTCTTAAGTTTATATTTAAAATAAAAGCGTCTCACCATCAAAACACGCATATTTAATATAAACAACTCCCGGCGCCCACTTCGCCGACGGCGGGTAGTCTTCTGACAACACGAAACTGCAGTGATTTACACCCGTACACCTGTAATAGACAAAAACCAACATTTAGCAATAATTAATAAGGGTCATTTTCACAGGCAACCGAGCTGGGATAGGTCTCTTTCGCAAGAGACCGACTGGGTGGCTACCCCCACAGTAGCAGACATTCTACCGCCTGATCTTGCACTGTAGCCAGCGAGATTACTGGGCTAATGAGTCTTAAGATCTTATGACTCGAAGTGGAGAGCGTCGGTGTCGGACTGCATTGCAATGGTTATGGGCTGGCGTTTCCCTTTCCATCAGGAGGGCGTCCGGCTCGTCTCACTACTTAATAATATAAAAAAATAAATATATACAGTAAAATTCTCACGAATGTGTTACCCGCCTTAAAATTGGGGAAAGGAAAGTATATAGTACAGGGCATTAGACGTTGATAAAGAAGAGGGTATCTAGGGAAAAATAAAAGAAACGCAATGGCCTATCAATGAGACATTATTGCTTGAAACAATTTGTTCTATAGAATGTGTTTGTGCGTAAAAGAGAAACAAACATAAAACCTCGCAAACTTTCAAACTTTTAATATAAGTAAGAAAAACTAGTATACTTGATGAAGAATGATATAGGTATACTTAGTAACTATTTTTTAAATACTGTAGCTTTATATGACATCGCTTAGATGTAGTTGACAGACAATTTATACCACAACTATTAATCGATTCTTCATAGAATAAACAAAAAAAAAACTATTTATAACTCAAACCGTAAAAGCTCACTGCAAATATAGTAGTAAAAATTGCATTTTACATTGAAGTATTTCTCGTAAAACTTTAGATGCTGGACCAACTTCGGGCACGTTTAAGCGCCATTTGGCAACGACAAGATCTGTTTGAAAACTTTATATATACTTACTAGCCGTGTCCCGCGGTTTTACCCGCGTAATTCCCGTTCCCGGGGCAATACCAGGATGTAAGCTATCCTATCTTCTAAGTTGGATCAAACTGCACATGGTGTGCAAATTTTATTATAATCGGTTTAGTGGTTTAGGAGTCCATTGAGGACAAACATTGTGAAACGAGATTTATATATATATACTAGTTGTTGCTCGCGACTTCGTCCCCGTCGGATTTATTTCTATTATTATGTTATAGTGAGTCAATCTTAGAAGATAGACATATACTGTCGCGGACTTTTTTTAGATCATTTAAAGAGGAATAATTCTTTTATTCATATTTTTTTGTATCTTGAACCGTTTTCGCAGCGCACGCATAAGAAGCCCTCAAAGATAAGAATTTTCCCCGTTTTTTCCACATTTTCCATCATATTTTCGTTTTAGTCGCAGCGTGATGTTATGTAGCCTAAAGCCTTCCTCGATAAATTGCCTATTCAATAAAAAAAGAATTTTTCAATTCGAACCAGTAGTTCCTGAGATTAGCGCGTTCAAACAAACAAACAAACAAACCCTTCAGCTTTATATATTAGTATAGATACAGTATAGGTGATTGAAACACATAAGTATAGCTATAGTTGTATTACCTATAGCACATTTTACAACATAGTCTTATAGTGGTGAGAATCCCTGTAGGATACCCTGAGGACTGGAACAAGAAAGGACATTAGTTACCTCGATACAAGGCCCAGGAATTAATAATAACACTTTAAAAGCCCTATTTTCGTTGCCACATTGCCCTTAAACGTTACGTAAAAATGTATAGGTTTTTTCGCATGTACAAAAACAGGTGCATTTATAATTCTAATGGTTTGGGATGTATTGACAGTCACGCTTTGGGTTGAAAGTGCGATACCAAAAAACTTTTGGAAATAAACAACTGTCGAATGCCTGAATCTTGTTAATATTATTGTTTTTTAAGTTTGTACACAGACAGGCACACGTGTACACACTCACACAAACATATGTGTTATCGTAGTTAATATTATGTTTACTTTTACACATATTTGTGCAAAATAATAGTAATTTGGAAATAGTTCTAAGTTATATTCTTGTATGTATACTGTGTATTTGTGTGCTGTGCGGAACACTCACTTTTCCGTTAATTTGTATAGGTCTAACATTTTTATTTTATAACATCATTGGCTTTAGTGAATTAATTAATTATAAAATTATGTTAAATGTTTATTTATTATTAACGTAACTAAAATAAGTTATCATACTAAATTCTGCTTAAAAGGACTAAAGGAGGTTATAATTGCTTCTATGTTCAAATTGTAATAAACGCGAAACATAAATCACGCTTATAACGGCTAAGATGCGCATTAACTTAAATTTTACTTCTAATGGTCCTTATCTTTTAATTATACCCACATTCTGTTACAAAAATAAGAAAGATGTTTAAAACATTTCTACAAATTGTTAACAGTGAAATTTTCTTCGGTAATCTATAATATAAAAATAAAGCATTGACTATTTAATTGCGTTGTTTGTTTTTATATAAAATAATCTTTCGATTTTCGTAGATATTCGATTTTCATTACGTACGCAAAATCTATAGGATACACTCCTAAAAAGATAAAATCGTTTAATTTCCTATTTCCTTAGGGTAGCGTGTAGTGGGGAGATGACTTGCTAAATATTAGGTGCCGGATATGTGTGTCATTTGTGACTTTTAAGTATTTTAGTAGTATTTTTTTAATTTAAGTATAGCAACTTTTATTTAAAAGGAAAATATTCTACGTTTGAAATTTTGTATCTTGATTACCCATTCTTAGGAAATCATACATAATCTTATGTCCTTGTTTTTCAGTGTCAAAAAAACAATACTTCTGGGGAATTTTAAATTAAGGAGTCGCTATCTACTCCTACAACATTTATGTCGATAATTCAATTCTTCTAAAAACTATGATACTTATAGAAGAGAGACGTTACTCGAACTTGAGATTGCAGAATCGGGGCAAAATTTTATTTGGTTTGAGTCTGACATAACGTTCCCTCCATTCACTGGAAATATTACTTACTAGGTATGCGAGCATTTTCCCGTGTATAAAACCCTAAAGCAATTATTCTATTCTATTCTCTTCTTGGTGAAATGGCAGTCCTGTGTTCCCACAATTTTGCCAATGTCTTTTTGCGGGTGGGTAAAAGCTTCAATTTAACTATTTATCCAAAAATTGTATCCTTCAAGCAGAGATTTCCACAACTACTAAGACTCCACAACCATTTTTAGTTTCTACAGCCCTTTCCTAAAAAAACACGCACACAATATATCCTATTACCCGTTAGTAATGATAACCTACAGCAATTATCATGCAGACTGGTAGATTATAAATAAGACTACTGGCTGTAAAAAAAATAAAAATGTCACATTTGACATTTGCAACTTGGCATGTAATGATCGATTTATTTGGCTATAAAGAAATGTTTATTCATTGGTAGTAATTTGTATAAGCCGTCAGAAGCGCACGCGCGTGACGGAGGGAACGTGACACGGTACTCCGTTGTTTTCGGTGCATCGTGCATAGTTTAAGAGTTTTTGACAATAGCCCAAGAGCTTTTTGCTACGGTACAAGTTTTTGTATGAAATTTAGGTATTAAAATGTATAACAAAGTTAGTTAAGGGTTACAGTAACCGGTTATTTAGTAAAGCGTTTAAATTGCTGTATTGTGTGTCATTCATAGCGGTTATAAGTAATAAAAAAATAATAATAAATATTTTCAGGACGTTTATACACAGCGCCATCTAGTTCCAAGCTAAGCAGAAGCTTGATGTATGGCAAGTGGCAACTAATTTTCTTTTGTAAATACATACATACAATATATAGCCTGTAATGACCTACGCTGCCGAAACGTGGACACTAACAGCAGGTCTGGTCCACAAGTTTAAGGTTGCTCAACGTGCCATGGAGCGGGCTATGCTCGGAGTCTCTTTGAAGGATAAACTCAGAAATGAGGTGATCCGAAAAAGAACCGGAATAACCGACATAGCTCGCAGAATTTGCACGTTGAAGTGGCAGTGGGCTGGACACGTTTGCCGAAGGACCGACGGTCGCTGGAGTAGACGCGTTCTCGAGTGGAGACCGCGGCTCGGTAAGCGTAGTGTAGGGCGCCCTCCAGCCCGATGGACCGACGACCTGAAGAAGGTTGCAGGCTGGGATTGGATGCGGAAGGCAGAGGACCGGGAGCTTTGGCGCACCCTGAATGAGGCCTACGTCCAGCAGTGGACAGGGATAGGCTGAGATGATTGATTGATTGATTGAATATATAGAAACACCCAGACCCCAGAAAAACACAAATGTAAATTACAAATATATTTTTCCGGTGTGGGGATCGAACCACCCTTCGCGCAGAAAGCAGTTGTGCTACCACAGCGCTAAGCGGTCGTTAAAGTTTGTTAATTGTAAGAAAATTTTATTAAAAACCTGATTGTTTTATAGGAGTTATGGTTTATATATTATTTTTATGTCTGCATATACATACTTATATATATATATATGTACATGCCTGTATGTTTGTAATAATGTATGTTTCTACATATTAACACAGCGCCTAACGAACCGATTGTAGTCAATGAGACCTTAAAATATAAGATTTGCAAAAATAGCGCAGTTGACATACACATAGACTAGCTGTTGCCCGCGACTCCGTCCACGTGGACTTTCATATAAACTTTCACAAAGGGTTATAAAGGGGAAAGGGTGGGGCCCTTCCCCCTTTATAACCCTTTTTCCAGTTAAAAAGTAGTCTATGTTTTATCTCAGGTTCAAGACAATTTGTGTACGAAATTTCATTACAATCGGTTCAGCAAAATTATAAAAAGTTTCGACTTCTCGCGCAACCTTTTGGGGGTTGATTTAAAAAAAGTAGCCTATATCCTCCCCAGGCTCTAGGCTATCGTTGTACCAAATTTCGTTCTAATCGGTTCAGTAGTTTTAGCGTGATGGAAAGACAGATAGACAGAGTTACTTTCGCATTTATAATATTAGTATGGAATTTGGATTTATAAATTTTAGTTTCAGTAATTATGTAATCGAGAATAGTTTAATTATTTTTTTCTTGGTACTAAACAGGTATAATGTACTTGAATCAAAATATTTTTATTCATTACTATTTAAAAATGATTAATGAATAAAAGGAAGTAATGTTTTACGCAAATGTGTGTTTTCCGGTTCCGCCCCTTACCTGTCACGGGGGTTGTTGACGGGCAAAGTGGCTCGCGATATGTTAAACCGATCAACTGCATAATAGAATACTAATCGGTTTTAGTTGTACATATAAAACTACATACAATATATTTATTTATTTATTCTTTGTTACAATATAGGTATTACAATATTAAACAATCTTAAACTTTTATTGTAATTGGCGGCCTTATCACTTAAAGGTGATTTCTACTAGGCAACCAAACACATGAAAAATCATATAATAACAATATATTTAAAACGGGGGCGAAGTGCAACATTAAAAAAAATTACAAAAGCAATAAATAATATATTTTATGTATTTAACATAAAATATATTATTCATTGCTTAGTAAACATGACTAATTTTAAATTTGATATTTATATTAGTAGGTAATTATGTATTGCATTTTCATTAAAATACCCATCATATCCGAATTTATGGTGCGTTTTTTTCATGACATAGCTACGATTCCTTAAATCTTATATAATTCAAATATACATTCTAGTATCGTGTTCATTAGATAATTTTGATAATATCACAAAGCGCGCTAAGAACGTCATTCTGTCAAAAAAAACAAACCTGTCACGAATTCCCGCGCTTAAAAAAATTAAGAAGACTTAAAAATGGATGCCAGTACGCGTTCGTTTTTCCACGTCAGAACCTTCGGGAATTATTAAAGGCTGTATACACGATGTGTGTCGAGTACGAGATACCTTTATACGCTTGAATATGCAACTAGGTAACGCTTTTAACGGTTTCAATGGAGATGGATACAAGAAGGATATTCATGTTCTAAAGGCAACCATTTTTATCTTTTAGAGCGTAAAGCGTACCGTAAAAAGTAACTCTCTTTAATAAATAATTTTTTTGCACTCCATTTCGCATTTGCAACATATCATGAATAGTAAGATATAGTAAGGGTTGATGATTTTTTTAGTAAAAGCAAGCAAGTCAGCTATGTTTGATGCACAGTATGACTTATAGCATTACTAAGCTGTGCTGAGTGAATGAATGAATGAGCTTCGATTCTCTAAAGAGATCATCTCTTTAGAGATCATCGCCTTAAGAATATTTTACTAGCTTTTTGATTGGTATTTTTATAATACAAATGTAGGTAGTAACCGGAGGCTTTGTCGCTTTAAAGTGATCTCCCCCAGACCACATTTAATAAAATATTAACGCGATAATAGTAAGAAATTTCTACTATTTTCTATTCACGTAAATTGCCAATTTTCAGGTCAGGCAGTAATTAAGTTATCATAATAAGATTTAGCATCAAGAACCTTGATTTATAAACCTCATTACTGCCCTAAATATTTTCTGAAAACCTTGGCGCAATACTAGGTAAGCGATACTAGGATCTTAGAATCACGCGAATCACTCATTAAGTAATCTGAAATGTTAAGTTTACCAACTTTAAAGATTTTTTTTCTAATTATATGAGGTATTGTCCTCGCTATTATTGCAAATATGAGAGACGACGAACAAAGTTATTACCGTTCGTATTTAGTATTTTTTTTATTTATTATTCTTATCCATATACAAATATAAAATCACAATTACCTAAGTCTTGGCTGGGTCGAAATTAGGCGAGAACAAGAGAGCGCAAATGAATAGCATTTCGTGTATTTTTTTAACTTTATAGATAGGATTAAAGGTTAAGAATACGAAATAGGTACAAAACGTCCGGTCAATTTCATTTTTAGAACATTTATATTATAACCTATAGATATTAGGGATATTACCACAATTTTATTGTCACCAAATAAATTTGTAATGTAGTGAACCGCAAAAACATGTTTTACATTTTTTTATTCGTCGCATTCGGATAAAAAATTCTAGATCATTCGAAAAAGCTTCGATTGTATTTGCATTTATTATATTACGCATGCCATAAACTACATTATGTTTGATATTGCCCTGTCAAAACAATATTTTATAGAGAATTTATAGCGCTGTTCGTCAGACGTTATTTATGGCAACACATAAGCGAAAATGATGCTTATCGAACTAGCGCTGTAGAATGGAAATTTCTTTCAAAATGTTATTATTTTAGTTATTATTGAACCTCTTATCGTAACTGGAGCGAGGCTTTTTACTATG
>JADANM010006787.1:8040907-8060676 GCA_026213755.1 Eurema hecabe | reverse complement strand
GCAACCATAAATTACGAGTACACTGTAACATAAATATGCAGTTGTTGAAAGGAAATTCATACTGCAACGTTCTATGTCTGGCAATAAGAAACTACTGTTTGCTGAAACAGACCCATAGTACTCCACATTCGCCTCAATTTCACTCACACTAGAGTCCACTTTCCACTGATCAGGCCTAAAAGCAATTTTGTCTTAACAAAAATGAAGACGATCCCAATATTAGGGACTCTATTTCGTTGTAGTAAGACGCTTTTATGTAACACGGCAAGGGCAAAGGATTGAATGGAATGTAATAAAAGAATGGTAATATTGAATGAAATTGGACGTATTGAGCGCGGATTATCGTTGGCTATAGAGAGGCTATTGTAGTACATAATACCCGAAGCGAATTGATCTCGATGGACACCATTTCTACGGTTAAACGATGCTTGGTCAAGAGGCTGTTTGTGTAAAGAATTCTATTAAAGATCATCGAGATTTTATTGAAAACTTTAAATTGGACAAAAAATGTATTCCGAAATTGGAATGATCGCTGTTTTAGAATGGAAAAATATTTTTTCAAAGTTCACGTTGAACTAAAAATAATATTATCATATTAAAAATTAAAAAGCATAGTAATATCAAATGATTCTATAAGTGTCGTGACGAGATAACAGAACAATCTCATCATAAATTATTGAAATACAAAAACCACGTTAAGATAATTTATTACATACAGTAGTTGTTAAAAGTCCCAGTGACCCATTCCTAGCTTAGAAAATATGCATAGATAAATTCAAAGCAACGTAGAAGTTGTTATTGATACTTAGTCAAAAGTAGCCATAATATTTTAGCTGACGCATCAACACTGTTAGCCCCATCATAAGAAGCTTACTTAACGAAGCCTAAGGACACTCGCATTATAATCTAGCCTAGCTAGCGATAGCCAAGATGAGTGATCGAAGGTTCTTACATTTCGACCTATAGGTATCAATATATCTATTAAGTAAATGTCCTATTATTTCAACAATTAAAATAGCAGACTTGAAAGTATTTACTGTGTCATATAATAAAATTGAATACGAATATATAATAATACACAATGAATATGTATTACATGCACAAGAGAGTCTAGTTACCAAGGTGGAGAAGAAGAACGAAAAAAATAGGTGAAAGAAGAATCTGAAGAAGGATAACAAGAATCAGAAGAAGACGCAGGCGAGGAAGAAGCAGAAGAAGATTGAGTAGATGAATAAGCAGAAGAATTTTCAACAGTCAACGTACAGTTGACTATTAATGAAATTTCATTAGTACATTTAGTATCAAATCATTTTAACACAAAAGTGTTAAATAATTAACTCTTAATTAGCAAATAGCTACTTCACTCTATTCCAATTAGTTTACTGACTGTTTCATAAATTTTAATTGATATTAGAAAAATTGTGAATTCACATAAGCCATTGAAAATGTTCAAAGTTTGCCGATTTGGCAAACTTGAAGCTGACCGTGTAACGAGTTGCATTTAACTTAGGGACAACTTATGTCTTAAAGGCAACTTGCAGAACGTTTGTTTAATATAACTTTGCTTGTTCATGTAAGTAACTTAGATACTGAGACCATATTTGTCTTTACTTATATTATTATAGAAAAAGTCTGTGTGTGTTCATAAACATTTCAAGTGTTTCAAATATTGAAACTCTTGTACAAAGATACTACTAAAATAATTTTGATGAAATTCTGATGAAACGCAGGTAGATTTTGGTTGTTTGTATTTTGTTATACTATTATATTATACTATATAACGCATAGTATAACATATATTATTACATTATTATTACTATGAGTTTTTTTGCCGTAAGGACTAGCGGATAGACTTAGGAAAAATCCTGCAATTACTTGATTTTTTTTCGCCGTAAAAACCTTGGACTTCAACGGACATTTAAAAAAGTACTGGCCAAATTACTTACACCAATACATTTTGCGATTCATTGTTATAATTTAGAAGTAGATAGGATAAAAGAAAAGTAGATGTCATTAATTTGATGGTTCGTTAGATGGTTGTTAAGCAGACACCTGAAGTACATAGTATTTGTATAATATGTATGACCTGTCTATGACCTCACCTTGAACTTTGCTAGGTCATATGTAGAAGGTTTCATTTGTATCTTGTTATAATTAGTAAATTGTATATAAGTGTATATAAGGATATGCCATGTACTAGGGTATGAATATTTCGAATAATAACAAAAGAAGTTTAAAAACTGTAAAAAGCCTACTCACGTAGAAGAAAAGGGTTCATATTATTTCGATTGTATTAATCTCTTGTGCAGAGGAATCGGTTCAGTAATTCAAATTATAACTAAGTGTAGTTGTATTAATGTTTTTTTACGCTAAAACTACTGATTAAATCCGACTAAAGTTTTTGACTCAGCCTACAGCCATACAAGGTGACATTAACAAAATTTGTAGCTAGTAATCTTTATAGATCATTTCTGTAAACATTCTTTAGATCTTAACAACGCATTTTAGCTTCTAGGTCAAACATTGACGAAAATGGATTTCATCCTAAGTACCGATCCGGGATGATGGCATATCTTCAAATTTTAATTGACTATAATTGATGGTTCACTTAAAAATAACGCTCTCCGGTTTTAATCGTATCAATTTCGTCCTCCTTATGTAGTTTTTTCATGTAAGAACAATTCATTTTAAAAGAGCTATTAGGTACATATTTCCTAATCAAACGTTTGCATTTATACTACGACTATTCGCTTCTAAACAGTTTGTTAGCTTCCTGAATGCAATTAAACTTTTCTAAATTTAATGGTGACGAAATTTATAATTCTGATTTAGAAAAGCTGTAATATCTTTCTTATTTTCCTCATTTGAAGCAAAGAAATTAATATCTAAATTATTTATACATTATTGGCTGGAAAATTAATTAAAAAAAAAAACAAAAATTCTACAACATTGAAACATATTATGCGGATAAAATAAGGAGTACGTTTGAAGCATGTAAATCTATCGACGAGCCAACCAACTTCATTTCCTAGCATTACACGAACATACGCTGGCGTTGCAGTAAATACCAACCCAATTTCGGTCGACGCGACGCTTAAAATAAATCTAATACCTGAGTGTCTGGACTGTTTTAATAACATTTCTATTGCGTTCTGTTTGAGCGTAATCTGTTTCGTAACGTGCCTTTTAATGGCATTAAGTATATATATATAGCTTTTTTTAATTCAATTTTTTTTTAATAAATATGAGGATGCATTTGCGGTGCCCGTTGCGATATTTTAAAAGGATTTTAGATTACTGTTAAACGTTTTTTTTCAAAAATCTAATAAAATCTTTAATATTTATATATTATCTAGGTAATATTTATTCTTATTCGTTTTAACTAGCGCATATGTAACCCACAAACATCTAAATAATAAGTAAAATTATTAACAAGGAAAATGATAAGGAAACTCGTTAATTAGAACTATTTTGACGTGTTATTGACCATTTTCATAATTATAACATATTAATTAACATATACAATACGTAATTAAAAACACTTGTAAGAAATAATAAGTCTTAAACTCCCTAAAGAAAAATTTCTATGTGTTAATTTACTGTATATCGTAAACTATTAACTTTTAACTTGTTCATCGAAAGTTGTACTTGACTGTACTCTAAAAGCTTCCGCAATATCTTACAAACCTACTTGACGAGAACATAACACATTCAACGGCCTACTATTTAACAGATAAAATATTAAACCGGACTTTATCAATCTTATCGGTTTTTTAATCTGTATAAGATTATAGAGTAATTAACTTTTACGGTGTTTTGTGTGAAGAAACAAATCAGAGGTTAAAAGCTTTACAAAAAAAAAGAAAATTATATTTAGATGAGTAAGTTTATTGTATTTAAAATGAGCATTTTAATGTTATTTTTATTCAAAGTGCATATATACATTATAGATTAAAAAACAAATCCTTTATATCTACATAAATTTATATATTTTGACAAGATTCTGATTTTACCCACATTGTTTTTCTTTCCATGTCATCTATACTCTATAATAACATTATAAAGTTTGTGTGTTTGTTAAATTGGAAGGGTAATCTCGGGATCTACTGAACCGATTTTAAAAATTCTTTAACCAATAGAAAGACACATTAATGCTGAGTGTCATAAGTTAGGTATATAAGTTACAAAAATAAAAAAAGGTTTATTAACGAAATGCCCAACAAAGTGGGCACGGTTCACCCATATTGAATAATACAAAAACCTCTATGCGTTATACCAAATTTTAGTTATTTTAAGAACAGCCGGTGCAAATATTTGATACTTTAGGAATTAGAAAGCAAAGTTACATAGCAAAACGTTCTACTAGCGTAAATATAATATTAGTAAGAATTTATCAACATTTAACTTAATCAAAATAATTACAGTAAAGACTCCTTTGATTAATCTTTTGTTTCTTGGCGTAACGATCATTAATATCCTAAATCACCTTGTCCAAATGAACAACACTTGCCTCTTTAAAATGATTAACGGTCGAAATGATTAATCGCTCTTCATTTGTTAACCTTACTTTAACACTAACGAAACTGTGAAGTTAACTAATACAGACGTTATGAATAATCTTCTATTGACTGTTGTTTTGTACGCTGTAGATGTTTTAGTCGGCAGATTTGGTCTGTTTTTGGAGGCAGTTGTAAGCAATTTTGGTAGGGAGCGTCTCATAAGATATCGAAGGGCTTTGGGGAAGATCGTGGGTTATAAAACCCCACTCTGTTCCGTCTAACCGTATCATATAGGGGTCACAGACTCTATCGTGTTTCATTAGTTAGAAGACTAGCAAATTGGTAAAGTACTTGCACTAAAAAGTCGGTAGTGTGGAAAGCTTTAAGTAAAATAGATATTTTAAACGACTCAAAAAATTAATAGATTAAACAAGTTTTTAAGCGTAAATCTCGATTTCATACCTTTTGGATTTTTCTTTATATTAATCAATCATTCAATCGAGCAAAGCCCTTGCCCTTACAAAGAATATGTTTTTTTGCGAAAAACAGACGAACGTCGAAATAGTATTATGTAAAGTATAAGTAAGCACCACCAAATTATAAGCACAATAATGAATGAAAACTATTTGAACACGTCATTTACTTACATTTTTAATTGAACAATAACTTTCTTCTATAAATAATTGTTTTTTTTTAATTCTTAGTTAAGAAATAAAGCTTAAAATTAGGTGTGTCTTTAATAAAATCTCAAACGTCAATTATACTTTAACTCGGCTACAAACGGTAAGCTAACACGACTACCGTTAATCTTGTAGACCAATTACTTTGATTCCCTACAGCCTAACGAAGTATCTACTGCTCGGGAATTACACGTCAATTAGTTGTACAGTCGCCTACAAAAGTCGAAGAACATGTCAACATTGCAAGTCGATCGCACTGTTAGTTATTATTTAAATTATGGAAACACTAATTCAACTTATTATATTTTTTAAGATTGGGTTTTCATTGGATCACACATTGAATTAGGTAAATTAAAAATTTTATTTATTTAATTCAGTTTATACAAAAGATATTCAATATTTAAAATAATCCGTGGTTAGAGGCACAAGTTCTTTTATAACTATATTATAATAATAGTATCCATTAAAATAGCAGGGACGTGACACACTTTTTACCCGCGTAATTTTGGATCCTTTTACAATACCGAGAGCTCTACTCCGAATGGAATCGTCATCGATATCGAGTCGATATTGTCGTAACGTAAAAAAAGTCACTTTTTCTAAGTCGCTCAAAAGTTATAACTTAAGCATGGATATGTATGAACACAAGTCTCAATACAGTGACAAACATACTCTCGTCACAATCTGAATTAGGTTTGATTGCTCAAATATTTGCCGATGCCAATTACGTACTCGGCTTCGAATTGACGTCTTATACTGTTAGCTCATCGTATACATACAACTTGCTGAATAACACACCCCTTGATATAAATTAATAGGTAATTTGTCAAACGCACTACACATGAATAGAACGTGAAGCTTAAATAATTCAATTTCCAACATATTGTCTTACTAAGGTTTTATATAAACACTTGAATCGTCATGGTAGAACAAATATTTTTCAGAAAGCACTTTGATGTGCAATATATTTGATATTACAAAACATCTTAACGCTGAAATATTTATTTAATAAATTTCCCTTCCTCAATTAATAATGATAAAATTGGCCTGTCGTAATAAATAATTATTTCCATTGGAACGAAAAATACTTTTGTATTCGACCGTACCAACTAAATATCTCGATACGTGATTTTTAACCATGTAACTTTAATTAAGGAGTCGAAATAAATTCTATTACAGATATGTTTATTACATTTAACGAAATAAATAGCGAATGTCTCGAATACCTTTACCTAATCCTATTAACTTGAAACGCATTCCTGTGACGTATTCCCATTAATTAACAAAAGAGATTTAACAGGGCCGAAATATTTATAGAGACATTTAACAAAATTGATGATTGTAGGTTCGATAGTATTTGTTTCTTTGTCTCGGAACCGGTGTTGAGAAATGCATCTGATCATAGATGTCATTGTGTATCATTCGGTAAGTGGGAGAACCGGCCTATTTTCCCTAATTTTATGTATATTTCCCTTTTATTACAAATCCTTCCCTTTTTCCATGCTTTAAAGGTCAAGAACGCAAACACGAGGCATTAAAATTTAATCCGCATCATTATTATTATTACATACTAGCTGGCCCAACGCGACTTCGTTCACGCTGTTCCCTATCGTATCCAAAACCTTATACTTCTTTTTTTGCTTGGGAACCTTCCTCGTATATCCTACTATCTTTATAAAAAAAGAATTATGTAAATCGGTTCAGCTGTTATCGAGTTATGCGCTTACCAACAGTTTTTGCGATTCATTTTTATTATTATATATTATAAAAAAACCCGCTTTCTTCTGTCCGTCCCTTTATATAATGCTTAAATCTTTAACACTACGCAATCGATATTCATAACATTTTTTTCAACCAATAAAGTGATTCATACATAAATGCGGGTAAAAAACAATTTGCGACTTTCAAAATATAAGTAGAATCTAATAAAGATAAATAATAATACTAAGTTATCGCTCGCCAAAAAAATAAATAAGAAAATATATAAGTGTTACGTGTGTTAACTACTGTCCCGACCGACATTGTATTACAATGAGATCGAATTCTTTGTAATTATGTCGGCCCTTTCTAGATCATGACCCTTGATAACCTTTGATTAAAATGTTGACGTATATAAACTACTTTTCGTGTTAATGTTTCAAAAAGGTATTGACAAATTTTTATTTAGTTGATGAGAGAGCAAAAGTGCCATTCGGATTTTCATCCTTTTTGGGGGGAGAAATCTCTTATGTTATGTCGGCTGGTACAGAGCACTACCGACTAACACCCTATGCTGTTCTTCTACGCACTTCATGGCTTGATCATGGAGACGCAAAAAGATTCTTTTGTGAGACCGCTGAAAAGCAATACCGCGTACAGGCAGTATTCCTAAATTCATTCATCCTATAAAATTTTCACTAATATACAAGAGAAATACTATAATATGAAATAAATAAATAGTAGCCAATGGTATTGCAATCGTAATATCGTATCGTAGCCATATGTAACATTACTTTCCCTTGAGGATCGTAATAAGACCAGCCTGACCTTGGACAATATAACTTGCAATGGTTTTTCTTGAATAATAATCGACTCATATTAACTCCACATCTATTATAAATATCTAATTTAATGCGATCTGATGCGTTTTTTTATAGATAGAAGTACATGCATAATATATGTGAGCGAAGCCGGACCGGGTCGCTAGTACGGTACTCTACCTATCGCGTAAACCATGGCAATAAACTATTCATAAAAAGGATGTTAATTCTTTTATTATTTATCCACCAACGAGTTTAACAATGTTTTTGAAGTTCTATTATTTACTATTCGATAAATCGTTTATTTATATTTTGAAGTTGATACTTCTTATGTCAAAAAAGTCTTATAACGAACAAGAAAATCTACATACATAAAATAAAGTCGTGTTAGTTACTTCACTTATAACTAGAGAACGGCTGAACCGATTTAGCTGAAAATTGGCAGGGAGGTAGTTTAGAGCCAGGAAAAGGACATAGAATACTTTTTATCCAGTTTCCAGGGGAATAAATTTTTTATGAAAGTAAACGCGCACGGAGTCGCGGGCAACAGCTAGTATAACAATAAATGTCTGATGCCTTATGAACAGTAATGGCGATCCGGGCGGACATTGCTACTTACATTCACGATCGAGAAATTAAGATGGAATGCGAATTGACGATTATTCATGAGGATACAACAATTATCAAATATTACGTATGCTGTCTCAACTAATGTAGGTGTAATTTTTGACGTGGAAAGTCTTTAAAATCGCGCCGAACCCGTATTTTTCGGGTTACCAGGTTAAAAGTGGACCTTAACGGAAGGTTTAGTATCCTCGTTCCTTGATAATTAAAAAACTATTAGTCTTAGAAATAAAAATGTGTAAATATTTCACTTATATAGTCAGCTCGCTGTTAAAGCAGCGTCAATCTTGTTTTCATTTCAATCTTTTACTTTAAAAGCGATTTGTTAACATAGACGTTTCACGTTAAAACCAACGGCCGTGGGCACAGGCCCCTCCAATTTTTTTACTTGCTTGAAAATCGTTTGAGAACTTTTAAAAATTTAAGCATACAATATAGTGACACGGAAGAGAGCGACTATGTTTTATCCTATATAATGATCATACATTTATGTAATTATGGGCTTGGTTATTTGTAATAATATGTTTAATAGTTCATAACACAATTAATTAAAACTGTAAATTGGGTATTTCATTGTTAAATAATTAATTATTCACAGTTATTTAATTCGAGCACCAACCCATACCATTATTCAACCGACTCATTGACCCAATTCCAAAAGTATAATATAAATGCATGACGATCGAGAATCAATTTTATTTCTACCAAATCTTGCTTTGATTTGTATAAAAACATTTTCAAATGTTAACTCTAGTCTTTATTTCAAAACAATGTTTCCGATTCATCGCGAAAAATGATTCGAACTAGAATTCGAACAAAGCAATATGCTGTTCACTAATGAAATGAATTTTTGATATTTCGCTTCAAAAATTTATGTTTTCGACAATACTATGTTATTTACTACACTTAGTATTTATTAGTGTATATAATATTATGATTTTAATTATAATATGTTATGGTATGCATGATTTATTTAAGTATGTACTAATTTCACAAAGAAATTGCAGGATTTAATTACCGACGCTCAACTACAACGTCCATTCTGATATCATTACTCAAAATATTTTAAAATGTAAGGAAGTCTAATAAATTTATTTTAGTGTATTATTCTTTGTTTTTTGTACTTCAAATGTAGTGAGGAATTCGTAAATAAATGAATTATATACTATAGAAACTCACCTATAACTCACTGGAGCACGCAAATTGATCGACGACTCCCTCGACACCTGCCGCCTGCGCTTATCACCATCGCGCCAGCTCGCGTAACTCCGCGCATACGACACTGCACTACAACCGTCACTGACGTTCACAAACTCCACCGACACATCCACATCCATTGTATCATTTAACACACTATCATTAAGCTTCGATTCAAAATCGAACGAACTGTTCACGTTGGTGTAATTTTCAAATATGGAATGGTTCGTCAGCTCGTACACGCCGTTGTGTTTCGGGCTGGAGTACACGTACACTCGATCGAGTTCAGTGTCATTTTGCGAGTTGATTGTGATGCTGGCGTGAGTTTCGTTCGAGATACGATGGTAGTCGTCGAACGTTGTGAACCACGCTTCCAGTACGGCGATATGCGAGTCTAAGTCCCGACAGGTTAATCGGAATTCGAAGTCATGGCATCGTTGCTCTTCGACAATTTCTGGAACAAGTAATCAAAATTTTACTACAATATTAAAATCATATTATTTTAAATAGCAATACGGCTAGTTTAAAAGCCTTGATATTTTTCCTTTTAAGATGGCAACCTCCGCTTTATATGAGAATCAAAGTTAAAAATTCTTTATTCCGTAAGAAATTAATTATTACTTGGACAATTAAAAATAAGAAATTCAATATGTATAAGGAAATAAGGTTCAGATTTAGGTACGTAATCAAAGTATCATTAGATAGTAAAAAATTAACAAGAAAAATACTTTTGTGTTATTATCACGCTATTTTGTCGTTTAAATAATCAAAAGTATTATAATATGCCGTATTGTATTAGATTTAATAAGTTAATAGGTATTACCGTACCTATAACCTTGATCCGTCAACAAACACTATAATATTTACTATTTATTTCGTTCTACCAAAGACACAAACGGAAGAACTAGTTCATTAAACCTCTCCTAACCGAACTTATCATTACGTAAAGTAATTTATACGTGAATTCATAAACACACCTCTTTAACAGTTACTTCTTAATAGATTTTATTCCGCTGACATCGAGTTCCCGTGACGCGGCGACTTTGGCCGTTACCTCTGATGAATATTAACGATCTCTGTGAGTATTATAATCACTTACGTCTTACACCTTTAGATCATTTTATAGCGTTTTAACACAAACAAATTACGCCTTAATCATCGTGCCAATAAATAGGTTGTATGGCTTAAGAACGAAAAAATATATTTACTTATCTATACTATAATACTAGTATTATAAAGAAGTGAAGTTTGTGTGTTTGTTAAGCATAGCATTACTGCTATGCTCAGTTTCAACTTTGGAAGATCGGAAGATGGGGACAAGAACTTTAATTACAGAACACAAATTATAAACATTGATAAGAGTTTAAGACATTTAATATTTAAACAAAAATTGTCACCAACTTTCACATTCATAAGAATAAAAACATTGTTCTCTTTCGTAAGTACATAAAAATAATATTTAAAAAACCTTAAATATTTTGTTCCAAATATGACAGTAGTTAAAACCAGAATGAGGCGTTAAGTGACACGACATAAAAAGTGACTACCCCAGCACTAAAACATTCAACATTTGACTATTTTTACATAGGTACCTATTGAGACATTAAAACCGGTGAAAGCAAATAAAAGTTTTATAGGTACGTCGGGTTATAGCGAATGCATTTTGAATCGGTTTTTATGATAATTGACCTGCACGGTAATGGTTTTTGATAGTTGACCCACTTTATAGGTTATATTTAGTTTTAAATGCTAGCTTTATATTGTGCCATTGACATATCTATACTGGACTTGTAAGGAGGTTAAGATTTTAAAAATACTTTTTGGAATTTCGGAGCTGTCAAATGGTTTCTATTTTTTATATAATATTAAAAAAAACTGCCAGCTTTAAGCTAAGAAGGAATAATTATTTAAACTGTTAAATTAGACTTATTTATTAGTTAAACTTATACGTATATCTTTAATGGTGTTGATGTCTGTTATGGATAGGTAAATATTAAATTTAATTTTCGTTTTTAATGTGACATGAATTATTACCAAGACATTATACAAAAATTTCCAGCCCTCTGTCCTTTTACCACTTCATTGAGATGTTAGATCCATGCAAAGTTTTATATTTCTGGTTCTAGACATTAGAACGGTAGACCACCGTCATATATGACAAAACTAAAACATTTAAAAACCGTGAACCTTGGAACTGGAAACAGCGTAAATGGAAAAAAACATATTTTTCTTAATATAATAACGTTTGTTCCTCTAAATATGATATTAACGTCAAAGTGATAGTTCACTTTCTCTCACCAAGACACTCGATACTTTGAAACCATATCACCAACCACTTATACAAATGGACTTACAATATTCTTGATATTAGTTTTGTTCACAATTCGTTTGATATAAAAACCGCTATCACATATATTTACGGTGCTATTTAAAAATTTATGATAGAGGTTTTAAATATTAACATTGCGAAATCCGTAATATAGAGAGGATATTTGTGAGGATAAAGGGAATAGCCTTTTTGATGGATCTTTTAACAAAAGCAATTCTTTAGGAGCGGAGAAAACAATTTTTTTTTTGTCAATATCAAACTATATTTTTCATATTTGTGTAAATCTCGTATGAATATTGAATAGTGATAGAAATCACTTTAAAGGCGCGCTTTTTAAGCTTTGCGTTGCGCCAAACTTTATGATCTATGTTTATCAGATTTTATAGTAAAAAGATAAATTTGTGACCTAACCGTTATCAAGTTATTGGACTTTAAGGGCTTTTAATAAAAATGACGATTTTTTGTCTACTGTCCCACTTTTTTAATGAAAATAATAAATCCACTTACCTAGTATACAAATACAGCAAAAGAAGCAAAAATTAGGGCCTAAAACGTAAAAAAAGTGGGACAGTAGTAAAAAAATCGTCATTTTTATTAAAAGCCTTTAAAGTCCAATAACTTGATAACGGTTATGTTTGGAATATAGAATTTATAGTGAAATTAGTCAGAAATAATGAAAACTACAACCTAGTAAAGGATCTAGGTCGACTTACCCAGTAACCCTGTATATCTGTAGGTACGTATAACATATATAGTTATATTATGCATCGAAAAGTTTCATACAATATAATTGTATGTAGCAAAGTGTTACACAAATCTTTATGAAAATCCTTTATCTGACCTTTTCGGCTTCATTAATGGTTGGACCCAGCAAATCCGGGATTTAAGAAATAATTAACCAGCCTGGGGTCGGAGTTATTTAATCTCTAACTAACTACAAGCGGATTTTGGTAGAAAGGAATATTACAATTTTTTACTTAGAATTAAATTTCATTACGTCTAAGTTTCTTCTTCGGTACTTCGTCTCATTTTGAAACCAAAAAGAAGAGTACAAACTTTATTACCATTTAAAATATCACAAAAAACTCATTTAAAAAAACGTAAGAATGTTTGAAATTGATTGTACCGAGTATAAACAGCTACAAACGAGCAGGTGCATATTTAATTTCGTTTAGAGCAGAAGTAGAGCAAAAGTACATTCGAGTACAATAGCAGGCAATCCAGTTTCTAACATATTAAGCTATCGCACGGATTGGGAGCAACCAGCCAAATGGCAGCCTAATGCAATTTAGCAGTAGCAAGTGTGCATTGCAAAATTGCAAACTCGTCCCTGTCACTCCTATTGCAGTCTCTATTTGCTTCTCGTTCACCCACGACCTCACCCTCGGCCATTTCCAATTCGGATCAAACGTAACCATAGCAACCATCCAAAACAACGTTTGTCCTAGCCACCAGCCATTATGGTCTCCCGATCCCTTCGAATTAGTTGAATAACATCGTTTTAAACAGGTCTATTAATATTGGTCAGTGTCTTAGACAAGGGATTAAGCTCCAGATAGTAAGAAAATAGACGTTCACCGAACGAATTAGGGAATAATTTGCTGTAATTGACATGATGAAAGCATTCGCTGGGGTGTGTTAACCTCTCAATCAGAGTTTTTGCATAGTCTATAAAATATTCACCGAGCATGAAAGATTGAAAATATTTTGAAAGGGAATTGTGAATTGATTTAACATTATTTCTATTCAGTTTATGAAGATTTTTATATAAATTGAACATTAACAATTATTATCTTCTATCAGTAATAAAAATCTTATAATTTTTTTTATTGAAAACCTCCGTTTTTCTGCCGTCTCGTTATTACGTAAAAACTTCGTCGTTAACCACCATATTCTACTTACATCCTGCGCCAAACTATATTTTCATTCCTGAGAGATCAAGCTAATTAACAGCATACACAGCTTGCTTTAAGCTATTACAGTGATTGAAACAGCTCCGTTGTTGCGTAACATCGAACAGTGCCAGTGAATTAGGTCTCACTTTGCGGCAGCCTGGGAAGCTATGCCAAGTAAGTCTTGGATGCCTTCCTTGATCGTGACCCCGCATATAAAATACGACTTGGCTGGAACATCAGAAACCAAAAGTTAGTTTATGTTTGAGTAAGGTTTTTGGGAATTCGGTAGCTTGTTTTTCGATAGTGTGTGAATTATTTTCCATATTGAGATTAGTAGTAGAAGAAATATATTATGTATATTTAATATTGCGTATAAAATTTTGAATCATTCTTTATGTTGGTGATTCTCAAATAAAGTTGAAAAGTTGTAAGTTGACGATTAAATATATTTAAATAAAAAGTACATTTCCAGTCATTTCACTTATTTTTAAGGACATATTTTTAAAACAGTACTGATAGTGAATAGCAGGAACATATGTATATAAGTTTTATACGAAATGAATGTTGAAACTAGCTATTATCACCGAAAGCTTGGCGCAATTTCACAAACAATATAGGTATTGTTTCAGTGTGTTTGAAACCAGACGGATCATTGAGGGGCGTCAATGGCTAAATGTTGGTGCAATCAATGTCAACAACTAGAGCTATTCATATCCTGATTTCAGTAATGGAGATAGCGTCTTTTTTAATATCTATACTAATATATAAAGCTGAAAAGTTTGTTTGTTTGAACGCGCTAATCTCAGGAACTACTGGTTCGAAATTATTTTTTTATTCAATAGACAATTTATCGAGGAAGGCTTTAGGCTACATAAAATCTCGCTGCGACTAATAGGAGCGAAGAAATATTGGAAAAACAAATCAACGGGGACGAAGTCGCGAGCAACAGCTAGTTTTATATATAAACTAGCCGGACCCTAACATAAACCTTCAATCACTCAATCAAATGCGTAGTTTTTAATTAAAGCATACATAAGAACAGACAGAAGAAAAGGACTTGTTGGATACTATGTAAATGTAAATAATCTACATTCTGTGAAAGTAAAACATAATTGGAATAATAATATATAATTAAAGAACTTAACACGGCAAAGTATACAATGTTCTTTCTTCTTATATATGGTGAAGTCTTGTGTTACTCTTTCACATTAAAACTGCCACATGGATTTGATCCTAGATTGACATTATATTCCGTGTCAAAGCCGGGATAATTCTCTATCTCGATATTGCCTCGGTATTGAAAATTACGTGGGTTGAATAATGTGTCGTCACTTTCATAAAAAAAAATTAGATGGCCCATTGATAGTGTCACTACTAAGCGATGATTTTTTTGACTATTTGTAAGTTTTAAGACGCAAAAAGATTCACAATAAATCGACATATCAAAGCTACTCAAGATGCTTTACATTTGACAAGCACTTATACAAAACATTGCAAGCATTGTCAAAATTTCGCAGGGAGGAATCAATTCGTCGTAGACGAGCTAGGGGTTGCAACCCCAGATAAGGGTGCATTCCACGGTACATGTCCATTGTAGCACAGCCTTTATTGCGATCACTCTTGGTAATTGCATATTGTTGTACGTGTTGAGGATATGATAATTTCCTGTTTGTAATTAGGAAGAGGAATTTATCTCATTTCAATACAAGAAAATCTGGTATCTTCTGTTTCTCCTCACTGTTTTAATTAAATATTTTTAGATGAAAAGTTTCATAACATTTTAGTAGGCTTTTTCGTACAAATATCTCTATATAAATCCAAAATAGAAATCTTTCTTAATATTGTTACTATGAGCGATTTTCTGTTAAATTACGTAAATTAGGAAAACGGTTACTTTAAAACAGTTATTCGTTTTAAATGCATAAAAATTATAATAAGCAACATTTCACAGTTTCCTAATACATATTAGATAGATCAGCATTTACATTTACGTCCTAGTATATTTAAAATCTACATCCTTAAAGTATATACCTTATCTTTTAAAGTAGGTACATACTACATATTATTACTTAAGCGATTCAGTTAATTGAATTACCTAAGAATATTAAAGTTTATACCTATTCGTTAATATTGTATATGTACTAGGTAAGGAAAATATCAAAATAAATCTGATAAATTTAAACACGTGCGAAGAATGGACACTTGAAACACCTCGTATCGGATCACACAATGGATACTACGGACCGCGACCCACTTCGCCCGAAAGCTCGATAAGCACGAACTCGCTACTCCTAGATTTGAGTTTTTATTTCTTGCTTCAACATTGATTATACCCGGGCCGAGACAATTGCGGTTCTATTAAAGGAAGGTTCTAGTTTAAACAGTACTGTTAATAGCCTTTTAAACTACGATACGTGTCATAAATTAGACGTCTGCTAGGCGCAGTGGTAGCACAACTACTTTCTGCGCGAAGGGTCGTGGGTTCGATCCCCACACCGGAAAAATATATTTGTAATTTACATTTGTATTTTTCTGGGGTCTGGGTGTTGCTATGTATTGTATGTATGTATTTACAAAAGAAAAGTATGTATATGTAATTTATTTCGTTATCTATTTGCCATAACACAAGCTTCGGCTTAGCTTGGAGCTAGATGGCGCTGTGTATAAATGTCCTGAAATATTATTATTATTATTATTAAATAAATATCCTATCGTATCGTTGTCTGTCTGTCAGGATTAAGGTTTAAGTACGTATTATGTGTTGTATATTATAGTAGACTAGCTACGCCCCGCGATTTTACCTGCATTTATAAATGTAACAGATATACTTTCTCTTAAATTATATCTGATATAAAAAAAATAAAGATCGTTTGCGTAGTTTTAACGATTTTAGCATTTTTTTTAAACTGTCTTTTAAAACGGACAGACAGAATGAATATGTTTTATATGCTATGTAATGAAGTAGCTTCTTTTTATTAAAACATAGCGAATAATATATGAGTCTAATTATTGCAAATATTACAAATACTTAACTCTTTGAGTAAGTAAGTTACCGTAAAATGTTAGAAACGAGAGTAGAAAATGCAATACCAAATTTAGCGCGTGATAAATAATTTATAAAGGCAAGTGCAGATTTACAGTTGCCATTAAGATTAATATATAATGAGTTAATCTCATCGAAGGGCAGGATAAAAACAACCCCCAGAGGTAATGTTTTTTTCGTACTAATATTGAATTTCCCGCCTTGCTTATTTTTTTATTAATAAAATACCATCGCCCGGCGTTTTCGCCGACTGATGACTGACTGACTGAAACTGAACTGAAGGTACTTTATTGTTTTTTTTTTATGCGATTAAGTAGGGAGACCAGCTGGACGTACTCCTGATGTTAAGAGAAACGCCAGCCCATAACCAGTGCAGCGCAACCCGGAACTTTGCAAAAAGCTATTCCGGACAGAGGTGCACTACACCGACGCTCCCCACTTTGAGTCACAAGATGTTAAGACTCATTGGCCCGGTAATCACGCTGGCTACAGTGCCCTTCAGACCGGAGCACAGTGACATTTGCATATCACTGCTCAGGCGGTAGAATGTCTGGCACTGTGGGGGTACCCACCCAGTCGGTCTCCTGCGAAAGAGACCTACCCCCGGTGAAATTGTCATGATAAAAAGCCTATATCCCATCTAGATGTACTTGTAAATGTAAATGTACTAATGTCCGATAAAAATATACAAAAAAACATTCAATACGTTAAAATCGTGTCATTTAAAATCAGAACATGATTTCTGAGTGTCCCATTATTATGAAATAATCCCAGGTTAATTTATTTAGTGACTAAAGGATACACATACATGTATATATGTTATAGTATCTACCCACTACAATGTATCATTCCATGACCGTGCTATGAACGTATCACACACGTCAAGGAACACGATACGCTCTTCTAAGCCCACTAGAGCGTATCAAAGTCGTATGTATCGACAATACTTGCCGGTCCGTGCACGGCACGCGCTGGTCGGTAACGGAACGGGGCATACTTTTTAATACAGAAAACATTTTTTGGTCTGACACGTTCATAGCACGATCATAGTATGATGGAGGGCAAAGACCTTTAAAGTAAAAGAGATACAATTTAAACCGTCGCACAGTTCAGCCCAATCGCTTTCGAAGTACTTTACACACTCGGTTAATCGTAACAACTAATTTTAGATGAACTAATTGACAATGTGCTATTTCCAACCCTATCTCTGCATTCTGTAATGATTAATCGATACACGGAACAGCGACAGGAACGGGAGAGCTCATTTGTGTTAAATCCTTTTCACACTAAAAGCTTTAGTTGGTGTCACGAAGTTTTGGGAAAAACATTAAAGCTAACGCCACATTTTATGATTAATCCGACACGGACGTTTTAAGCCGTTACTAGTTATATAGATTCCTATATATATAGGTATTTTGTTGTGAATTAGTAGTGTTATTTATGTAGGTGGGTAAGTGAAGGTACGTCACGAATGCGTTGCCAACCTTTAAAACGGAGTAATGGGCTATCCCGAATCCTTTTATTCGTGAAAAAAAGGAGTAAAGAATAGGGAAAAGGGAAGGATGGAAAAAAGTTGTTCGCAAATACCGAACGAAACGCAATGTTATCTGTGATTCAATGCCACTATTTGACGCCGGTTTTAAATTAAATTTCTATTCATTTTAACAGTAATCTAAAACTGTTATTTAGACTTATGTCTCTAACAAATAAATATTAACAAGACATAACCTCTAATTGTGTTTTGAAACTTCGATATTAATTCGAGATTGATTATTATTCGATACGACAATTCATTAAACATTGTTCACTAGTAATGCGATACTGTTATTAATTTAACAATCCTGTCTCCAATAAATAGACACGTGTTAATTAATATCAATGTTAGACCACATACCAATTGATGAAGAAAGTTATTATTGTTAAATGTTAGTACAGTAAAGAGTACCGTCGACTGCAACAGTATGGTTTTAACATTAGAAACCATCTTAAGACTACAAAACTCCATGA
Source organism: Eurema hecabe (assembly GCA_026213755.1). Classification (NCBI taxonomy): domain Eukaryota; kingdom Metazoa; phylum Arthropoda; class Insecta; order Lepidoptera; family Pieridae; genus Terias; species Terias hecabe. The sequence goes on along the minus strand of JADANM010006787.1, from coordinate 8,041,883 downwards.
ATCCTACCAATAGTATAAATGTGAGTTTGTGAGAATGTATGTACTATGTATGGATGTATGTTTGTTATTCTTTTATGCAAAAACTGCTGGATCGATTAAGTTGAATATGGTAGGTGATAGCCTGGATTAACACAGGTTATTTTCTATCCCGGTATTTCCTGGGAATGGAAACTACACGAGTAAAACCACGAAGCACATCTTGTCAACCATAATAACACTAAAAGATTCCATGAATATGAGACAAGAAGACAAATAATCAAAGAAGTCATTAAATAATTGAGGCATGCAATTTATAAATGGGATAACTGCCAAATTTTAGCATTTTACACCTTTGAAATAGAATGGCTATACATCAAAGCTCACAAGAAAGGCAAAATTAAAATTTTGATTTGGCTAGCACTTAGCCCATTTGTAATTTCCATGTCTCAATTATAAAAATACAGGGAACATTATATTAACGAATTAAAGATTGTCGTATAAAGATTAGTGTGTTTTGTAATATTCATAGTGTTAATTTACTTTGCTAATTGACTGTACTTTATATAGAAAGTTGTTATGAAAATTCTGTGGTTTTATAAACCTATATCGTTATATTAGTACGTAAAGTGAGTTGATAAGTGACTGGTCTTATAAAATACTAGTTGCGCCCTCCGATATTGCTTGCGTAGTTTCCGGTCTTTTATTTATTTGAAAACAAACACAGGACTAATTAAAATTAACTTGTAACCATGTTACACAGACCTATGTTTAACTAACAGAATATTGTTTGGATACAAAATAAGAGGTTATCTCGTGACGTCACACATTATTATATCAACTTGACAATCATTAATATTCATGACGTTCACGACGCTCCCTAAAATTAGATCACAACTTAGCATATTATTAAACAGAACACATTATGTTCAGATATTTCCTCTCACGTTTTACCAATACATTAAAATACAAATTCTCATAGTTTTCCTGTTTAAAGTCT